>PVIA01009352.1:0-61999 GCA_004024845.1 Tonatia bakeri
CAGGAAGTGGCCAGAGGAGAGAGAAGAGGGAATTTCAGGGGAAAAGGGGAAGGGTTTGCAGGAACAAAGTTAAAAGACACATGGATAAAACTAGGGGGAGGGTGGTAATGGGAGGGAAGATGGGAGGGGGGTGGGTGGGCTTGATTGGGAGTAAAGGGGAGAAAAATGTACTTAAACAATCATTAAAATAAAAAAAAGATAAAAAAAAAAAACCTAACTGAGAGCCTATATCCTTGATTATCTGTTGTCATGCTACAGATAACTAAAATATAGTTTCTGTAAGTTAATATGCATACTTACTCAGCAATTATTAGGTAAGAACTACTAAAACCAACAATATAACGTAGCCAATACTTAATGGCACTGAACTGCAAAAAACTATTCCTTTATATATTTGTTTCCCAATTTAGACTGTGAGGGAGAGCAGAAGCTACAGTTTATCCTTAGAATCTAGTCCAGTGCCTGGAACATTCTGCAAGATTAATAAATGCACACCTAAGCAGACAGTTCCTGACCTCAAGGAACTGGGAAATCCAGCTGGGGAGTCAGGATGAACAGACACATAAAAAGTTATCGAAGACTTTTCACAAAGCGACACATTTGCCTCCTGCAATCCACTCTGGTCCGAGATTCTATTTATTTATTTTTAGAGAGAGGGTAAAAAGAAAGGGGAAGGAGAAAGAGAGGGAGAGAAACATCAGTGTAAGGGGAAAACATCGGCTGTCTCCTGTACGTGCCCTGTCTGGGGACCAAACCACAACCCAGGCAGGTGCCCCGACCAGGGATTGAATTTGCAACATTTTACTTCGCAGGACAACACCCAACCAACTAAGCCACACCCATCAGGGCCCAGACCTAGTCTTCATTTCTGGGGGTAGGACCAAGGGCCTGTGTTTAAAGCTCCACAAGTGATCCTGAAGAACAGCCAGCATTAAGAACAACTGGGTTCATCCGACTGAGATATTCCTCCGTCAGGCCAGCCCATCTCACATCTAATTCTTAGTTATGGTTTCTCCTGTAACCTAAAAATGTTCCCTTTCCTCCTCTCTAAACACCGCCCATCCTTCAAAATAATCTTCAAATTCTTCTCCCTCCATGAAACCACCTACTATTAATACCACAGCTCATAATGCCCCAACATATCAACCTTTTTATATATACAGGACATTAACATTTTATGCTTATTTCTTTTATACACTGGTAAACATTTAACACTGATATATATATCAAAAGATTTCCTTCCCTACTGTAAGTCTAAAACTCAAACATAAATATATATGAGGTCTGCCCAGAAGGCATCCAGCCATGTAATATGAAAAAGACATTTAATGAAGAAGATACAAGATACAGGAAACATTGTATGGAGGACAATGATAGCTCAGTCCCCTTCAGAGTAGGCACCTTGGGACCTCACACAAGTTCTCCCAATCACCATCAGCTGCCCCGTTGTATTTTCCTGAATCTCATCAATGGTCTGAAATCTGTTCCCTTTCAAGGTGATTTTAGTTCGGGTAAAAGCCAGAAGTTGCAGGGCACTAAATCTGGGCTGTAGTGGGGCTTAGTCACCTGGGTGATTTGATGTTTTGCCAAAATCCTTGGCACAAGACGTGATGCATGAG
The DNA here is from genome assembly GCA_004024845.1 of Tonatia bakeri. Lineage (NCBI taxonomy): Eukaryota > Metazoa > Chordata > Mammalia > Chiroptera > Phyllostomidae > Tonatia > Tonatia bakeri. The sequence continues at coordinate 1,620 of PVIA01009352.1, forward strand.
GGGACGCATTGTCATGATGAAGCTGCCCATCACCAGTTGCCCACAGCTGCAGCCTTCTGAATCATCCAAACAGCTTTTGCAGTAGAATGTTCAAGCTTAATGCAAAATTTGATGCAGATTTATTATACTCCCTCAGTCATTTGAGTGTGATGGCCACACAGTACACATGTCCCTCAGGGGCGTCTACCACCCCCACTGACCAGTACAGTGAAGTTGTCGTTGTTCATGCATGCGCATTCCAGTCCTCTCTCCTTGGCTGCCACGTGACATCCACGCCGTGCAAACTGTTCTTATTATGTTAACAATGGTTGGACTTTTTCCAGACCAACCTTGTACACATATTCCAAACTTTCAAAAGTATGGCGCCTTAAATACCTGGAGTAATAGAAATCTTCAGGTAATTTGCTCATTTCCTGATTGTTATTTTCATGACGACTATCATTCACCTAATGATAAGCTTTCTTCAAAAACCAGCTCTGCATACCTGAGGCTGAACCACACGATTTTACAACATGAAGCTATTCCTAGGAGAGTTAGTGCCATGTCTCTGAGTGCTTTGTCCTCAGTAATGTGTAGAAAAATAACAGAGGGAAATCATGGAACATTACATTTCAACAGACTTAAAATCCAACGGGTGAGATGTTCTTGAGATTAAGTTTGGAAGTACAAACCTGGACACACAGTATATGAACCAGGCCACTGTAGAGACTGTTTCAGGTAATGAGTTCATAAGGAATATGCACAGAAAGTACACTGTTTCTACCTTTTGTGCGGGTAGAAGGTTCAAATTATCTGATCTCATTTTTATTCATGGACAATCAATTCAAATATACAGAATACACAAGTAGTTCTCAACCACTTACCCTGAGGGGGCAGGGCTTACAATGTCTAGATATACTTTGGGCTGTACCAACTGAGGGCTGCTACTGGCATCTAGTGGGCAGGGTAGAGGGACACTGTTAAACATCCCGCAGTGCAGCAGACAGCCTCCACCACAAAGAAATGTATCCCACCCCACATGTCAACAGACTGAGTAACCGCAGGTGAGACCACGTACCCTAGGGAATGTACACACAGCCTAAGAGATGCTCATAATACTTTGTTCTCTTAGTTGGCTATTTTTTCCCTTTTGCTCCCTTTACCATCAGTATCATTTACTGAGATTATTCATTTCAAAGCATAAAGGCACTTAGAATCTCAAACTAGGAACCGGAAAATGAAGCAAGCTGAATTTATAATGTCAGATGAGGACATTATTAGAAATATATCAATATAAGATACCGACATCAATATTTCACTTAAATTTAATACTAATAATATCAGGGAGTCATATTTTATTATACCAAGTTAGGAAGACAACTAAGATTTTCGCCAGCATTTGGCAGTCTGGAGAAAAAAACATAAATAGAAACTATTATTCAAAAATCTAAGTACAAGAAGGTTCAAGTTAGCCAAAGCCCTAGATGCAGGATTTGACAGAAAAGGAAATAAAGAAATAGCTATCGGGGATATTAAGAGTAAAGTGGTCATTTCTAGGAATAAAGTTGTACCTACTACAGGGATGAGGAAATGTAAGAGTGCAATACCCATCTGCATAAAGCAGACACCTCAACCCGAGTGTCACAAGACAGTCGAAGGACGTGATTGGGGCAGATTAATTTGTGAGGCAGAAACTGTCACAGCAGACACTACCTTAACTGGAAGTACAGGGCTGGGTTGAGGATTAAGAGGACCTTTACCCTCACAGTCCCTTCCTTCCCCTAAAACAGAGCCTTCCTGAGCCCTGGCAGATCAAAAGAAGAAGTTCTGACCTCCTGTAGGCCCACACTGATGTCATCACTTTCTAGTTCTGAATCATCAGATGGAAAGGCTTCTCTGACACAGAGCCCCAACACGTATCCTTGCATAAGGTTGCCGTAGATGTAAAAACTGACCAGTATGTCACCAGACTCAAGAGAGACGCAGAAGAATCTAAAAGATTTCAAGGGAAGCATTAGAAATATAAAGGTAGATTTGAGATGGCAATTTAAGTTTTTTAAAAATTGCAGGAAAAAAGAGCTACTTCCAAAAGAGGACTTCCACGGCAATCTGAGGAAACACAAATATGTCCCTTGTAGAACGATACTTTCAAGAACGGAAACCCTTCCTGCTTTTGTGTTCTTTTAATCTTTATAAACGCATCACCTAGTACAGTGCCTGGCACTGGAAATGCTGAATTAATTAATTTTAGAAAACAAAGGGGACTACTGGTATGCTTTTTTTTGTTGTGGTCATGTGCTCCGTGATGCCTACACTCTGGATCGTAGGACTGGACAAGCAACCAAAGCATACTTGTGGGCAGACTGACAGTAAGCGATGCACATGCCACATACCTTCCTTTGTGTCACAGGCTCGGTGACCGCACCTCCAAGGCCTAAGGGAGGTGGTTTTCAGGAAAATAAGGAAATCTGTAACAGCATCACTCAAAGTAACAGGAGCTAACATGCTCAAGGTCTGAAGTTACTCAGACAGCAGATCTAAACCAAATAAACATTTGTTCTATAACCTTTCTGTTATGTTACCAAGGGAATCTGTGTTTAGGAACACTCATTTTCTGCAACTAGAGCAGGAAAAGGCAGGATAGCTTTTGTGAAAGAGGAGAGACTCGTATCTGTGAAGGCAGAGAAGACAGTGAATCCTACAGGTTTTTATAGGGTCATATACGTGTAGAATCTTTCAATCCATAAAATTTCTTCAGCCCTGGCTGGTGTGGCTCAGTGGGTTGAGTGCCGGCCTGAGAACCAAATGGTCACTGGTTCGATTCCCAGTGGGGGCACATGCCTGGGTTGTAGGCCAGGTCCCCGGTTGGGGGCATGTAAGAGGCAGCCACAAGCCACACATTGATGTTTCTCTTCCTCTCTTTCTCCCACCCTTTCTCTCTCTCTAAAAATAAATGAATAAAATCTTTAAAAAATAAAATAAAATTTCTTCAAGTTAACAAAGAAGTTCTGGGGGCCTCATAGCCAAATATTAGTAGTAGGTAACAACAATCCCACCTCTGCTACAATTACTATAATGGAGGAATGGTGGAGGAATGTAAAGTAGATACAGGGCCAAATAAATGAGACCTTAAATGTAGAAGGCAGGTAAAAATGACTTTTAAAATATGACCTGATAGTAAGAAAAAACCTAGAAGTCCAAAGAAGTTAGAAAACATTCAATCTGTCAGAAGGCTAATCTTTTGTCAGAACTCTAGAGATAATCTCTTTGCTCCTTTCCTTTTGACAACACAAACCTGAAAAAGTGAAGTGAGCCCATGCTTTTTAAAGAGCTTGAGTACTCTCAATTTCCAGGGTGCAGCAAAAGGACTGGCTCTGGTACTCTGAGTCCTCTGGAATAAGAGTTGGGAGCATTGGCAGGACTGCACCAATTCGCCTGACTCTTCCATTCAACCCTACACTACTGGGATGGCCAAAAAGACCATATAATTTTTCCATAAAATGAAAGACATATTTTTTACCCTGGCTGATGTGACTGACTGGATTAAGGGCCGGCCTGTGAACCAAAGGGTCATCAGTTTGATCCCCAGTCAGGGCACATGCCTGGGTTGCAGGCCAGGTCCCCTATAGAGGGGCATGTAAGAGGCAACCACACATTGATGTTTCTCTCCCTTTCCTTCTACGCAATCCTTCACTTCCCCTCTCTCTAAAAATAAATGAATGAAATCTTTGAAATAAAGAAACAAAATGATTGCTAAAAGAAAAGGCACACTTTTTATTTCACCAATAACTTTATTTGGTCACTATCAATTTCAACTGGTCTAGTCAACTCTGCAGCTTTGTCCAGTGACAAATCTCCAGCAAGAAACTTCACAAAGCACTTTTGACACATCCGATCAGTCACGGCACCTTCTCCATACGCCACACAAATATTTCTTTGCATTTCGGTTGTGTTTTTACCTTTCTTGAAATAACAAAATGCAATACACTGAAAATGTTGCGTATTTCCTTCCACCTTCAGTATTAAAATGGCTACGCAAAAATCCACCAATTTTAAGTTTTTTTTAAATGTATGCTGATATGATGGCTGTCATAAAACAGTCTAACAAAACTGTTTTCAATGAAGCTGAAAACAAGTAAGTGCTACTAGAGCCATCTTACAGAAAAAACAAACTTTCTGGCCAACCCAATACAATTAGCATCTGTAATTGATAAAAACAGAAATAAAAAACCCCGGGGCGGAGTGATCTGTTGAAATATAAGTTAGATCATGTCTCTTCCCTGGGCATAACCCTCCATGGCTTCCCCTCTCATCCAAGAGTCAAAGACACGGTTCTTACGAAGGCAAATACGACCCGGCAGGATCCCCGCACGTCCACAGCCCCTCTGCCTCCCCCTACTATGGCTGTTTGGCCCCTGGTTCCCCTGGTTCCCTCAGCTCCAGCCAATTGGGTCTACTAGCTACTCCTAGAGAAAAAAGGGCCTTTGCCTCAGGGCCTCTGCACCCGCTGACTGATCCCTCAGCCTGATCCCTCAGCCTGAGAAGTTCTTCCCTCCACACCCACCTCCAACAGGTGTTCCACTCCACCTCCCTCAGGTTTTCGCTCAACTGTCATTTTATCCCAGGGCCTACCCTGTCTACCCCACATGAAAGTACAACAGAGCCATCCCCAGAATTCCCTCTCCTCTCCTCGCTTCCTTTTCCCATAGCACTTCTCACCTGACACACTATCAATTTTACTTATTTTCTCCTCCAATTTCCACCCCCCTTAGAATATAGTTTCTCATGGGCAGAAATTTTTGTCTGTTTTTCCCAGTAGGTGCTCAAAGTGGCGATATACAGAGTCCTACTGTCAAGCAGACTAGCACGGACACATCTTCTATTCCTCTGCCTCCTAACCCTACACCCTGGGATACTCCGAAGTTCAGACAGTGGCACTAAAACCTCCTCATCATCCTAAGCCAAAACTCAGGTGTCATCCTAGACTGCTCTCCTTGCTGTACCTCTTTCCCCCCAGGTTCCGCCTGGAAACCAAGCATGTCAGAACCCAGGACCCATTTTTCAAACGTGCAGAATCTACAGGCCACCATTTTCTTCTTGCCTAACATAAAATTTTAAAAAGAATAAAATGCTGCAAAGCCAGCTAATTTTATAAATCTTCAACACATGTACTTAATTTATGGAAGCACTATACAAAGAAAAACTACTTCTAATAGCGAAAGCTTCATTTACAAAAAAAAAAAAATTAAGGTCTAGAGATCTTTTTGTTGTCCTGAAGAAACACGTGCACGACTTCCAAGTACACGGCAACCCCGAGATGGAATCTCTGGACTTCCAGTCAGAGAACCCAGTTTGCAATGCGGTTCTGGGTGTTTCTAAGCTAACACTACCGTACCTACGACTCCTGGATAGAAACAAATCAGTACCAAATTTCACAGTGAAGAGCAAAAATCCACTGTATTTTCACAGGTCTGGAGAGTCAATCATTTCTATTTATATCCTATACTTACATAACACAAACAGACACGTAAGTCCCAAATTTACAAAATGTACATTGAAGAATTTCAAACCAACAAGATTCATAAATTCAGGAATTAACTATGTGCACAGAGTCTAATAATTTTGTGGGGCAAAATTTAATCTGGCCAACAAATTCATTTTTCAGTTCATCAATTCTGCGGAAGAGAGGCGACTTCAATAAGCCAAGGCATTACCCCGCAGACGAGCTGTGCACTGGCACTGGTGGGCCTGACTGGTCGCACATAATCACAGCTCTGTTACAAGTGACCCGGCAACCCCTTTCTTCACCAAAGGACAGAGCGGGGAGGCCACGAGCACCACCTCATCCACAGGTACAGGAAAGGAGACTTTCAAAGTGTCGGAACCCCAGAATCAGTCCCAAGCAGGACCGACAAGTATGCCATGCCTTCAGTGAATGAGTCCAGCTCCTCAGCTACACACCTCAGCTAACACTACCAGCCTTCATAAAGCCAGGGAAAACTGAATGATAATACTTTGGATGAAAATACTTTATAAAATATAAAATCCCATTAAAATTCCAGTTAATTCTAAAGTGGGAGTGATTGAACTCAGCAAATTCTTCCACCTTTGAATCCTAAGCCTTGGGGGCCCAGCACCATCTGTGCAGCTGCCCATGAAAAGCAAAGTCAACACACAGATCACCTCTGAGGGCAAGTCAGAGTGGAATCAAAAGCAGAGTACTCCTTAGCATCAAAAAATTAAACTGGCAGTCCTGGCCAGATGGCACAGTTAGTCAAAGCGACATCCTGTACACTACAAGGTTGTGGGTTCGATCCAGGTTAGGGTCCATACCTAGGATGCAGGTTCCCTGGTGGGGCGCATACCCAGCTGATCGCTGTTTCTCTCTCCCCTCTCCACTCCTTTTCCTCTCTCCCTTAAATCAATACATATATCCTCAGGTGAGAATTTAAAAAAGAGAGAAATTAAAACTGGCAAAATTGAAAAGCTAGAGGCCCAGAATACCCTTATTTTAGAATGGGAACCAGTGGAAAAGTATCAGTGAGAAAACGGAATTTGATAAAGAAAATGACTTTATAGCCAACTTGACTGAACTCCTTCTTAGAAGTCTTTATGTAGCAATATGAATATTTAAATATTTACTGGTTAGCACTGATAACATGCAGCCAATGACATCACCTTTGTTACATAGAAAAGCAAATGGGAAGGAAGATCGACCAGGGCCTATTATCACCACAAGAAAAGGGGCAAACCCTTCTCATTGACCAGAAGTCAAAGAAGTCACCTTTGCATACTCAATAATGACATATTTCTATCTACTTGTGCCCTGGCTTATCCTAAAAATTTTTTAAAAATAAAAGATTTAAAATGGTGAATGGCCATTAATACTAAAAAAAAAATTAGCTTCATTTATTTTTATTATATTCATGAATATACCATCTTGTTCCACAAGCATTCGGGGAGCTGGATTTGATTTCTTAGTAAAATCTGTCAACCTCTTACTACAAGTCTTGTTATATACTTTATACACTGATGATGAATATAATAAACTGCATGGCACAATGCCAGGAACAGAGTAAGCAATCCATAAAATGTGATTACTATTCACATCAGGCTGTAAGCTCTCTGAGGGGAAGGTATTACCTTGCTCTGTCTTGTCTGCTCTCAGGTCTATATTGGTGCTTAATAAATACCGCTGAATTAACTATTGAATATGATTTAAGAATAATTCTCAACTCTCACCTATTTTACATTACCAGTGCCTCCCACCTCCTCTAACCAACAGCAAGGGTCTGGAAAACCATACCTCAGAGAAAAGGCATTTAAGTTCCTGTTTATATTTCCTTAAAATAACCACAAAGATTCCTGTCCCAAAACCACAAAATCAATGCTTTGCAACAATGTACTCTTAAACAATTTTACTTCATTTCCCCTCAAACAATGCACAAAGTTCCTTAAAACTGCAAGACTTAGTTTAGTTCCCTTTCCTCCTTAAAAAGGAAAGGCATATTTATAAAACCCTATAATTCTTAAATTTCTAGTATGATTTCTTGATCTTTAATTCATGGATGGTTATCACACTGGCTTTATTTGCTTCTTTATTATATACTTAGTACAAGTTAAAATAATAAAAATTGCCTTACTACAAAAAAATAAAATTTTAAATTATACATCAAAGTATATCACACTTCAGAACAATCAAATTAGAAACTGACACATTTCAGTGATGTTGCATTCCTTAAAATACTTTCAGCAATACTTTTGGGAACAGACTTCAGGTCCAGTTCTACAAGTCACACAAGAAATTCTGTGTCATTACTTTTTAGATGAGACTCCTATTAGGTATAAAACAGTATCACCAACCTGATTGCTAAACTTTCTTCACCAGATTTTAGTACAAATTCTCTAAATTACGTGGATTCAATTTCATTTTGTTATACCCGAAAATCAAATCTGCACTCAAAGGATGAATGAAAATGGTGAAAAAAAAATTACAGGCACCAAAATGAATTCTAAGGAAAGTTACAAAAGGGAGTATTTTCTGCCACATGTGAAAAGTTGCTAACTGAAAGAACAACTTCAAATAACTACTCTGAATGATGTAACACTAACCTGTAAATCTAAATTCTGATATTTTTGACCCAAAATAGGTTGTATTTGTTTACAGTCAATTGTGACATGTATCGGTTGTATCTTCCTCCACCAATGTGCTATAGGTTACACCGTAAGTGCCCTTCACAGAAATACTACCAAAGAACAAACAAACTCTGCCTCCCTGGAAAGACACACAAGAAACTTAAGGATGGTTGTCTCTGAGGAAAGGAACGGCATCTTTGCAGAACAGAAGAAAAGACTTTTTACTGATCATAATTTTATACCTTTTGATTTTTATACAGTGTGAATGTATTACCTATTTTAAAAAATTGGCTTAACTTAATTACTTCCAAGTGTCAGATATTTCTGGCTTCTAAGCCAGAAAAGTATAGTAACACTAAAGAAACATGGAGTTCTTCTAATGGCAGCACATCACTGTAAATCTGGATCTCCAGACGCAGAACAGAGCTATTCACACCAACAGCAGGGAAACCTTGCAAGCAGGTCTTTTCAAGTTCACCAAACTCACCATAGTTGAACTATTCTGCTGGAGCATTCCATTAAAGTTTAAACATCATTGGTAACAAAAACTTGATACTATAAAAACTAATGTGTCAATTCAAGAATGAAAAACAAAGCAAACTAATGAGCTATTAAAGGAGATATATCCAAATTTATTTTTGAAAATTAGCAGTCGATAACACACATATATAGTAAAATGTTGCAAATTCCCTTAAAACATATGCTGTCTGCTATAAAAATGTGGAAAAGATGTCAAGCATGGTGCCTCAGCAACATGGTTCAAGCAGCGTGAACTAGATAATGCAATATGATCTGGTGCTGGACACAATTGCACAATCTCGATTACCCAGAAGGTTCTACCAAACAGGAAATTCATGATGTGACTTTAAGAAACACAGGAATTATATTTAAAGACTAATACGTTCAAAAGGCTGGAATTTGTTTCAAAACAAGAAGTAATTTTATAGACCCCTTTTCAAATGTTGCATGGGCATGAATTACATGAATCTTTCAGATCAGGTGCTCTCAAATTACAGTAAATCCAAAATAGAGTGTATAAAACTTTGTAAGTCAGAGAAGTTAGTGAATGTTTCAGGTCCGGAAATGTTATGGTATTAATTTAATTTAAAACACACAGTGCGAATTAAAACTGATATATTCCACATCCTTATGAAAACCATCGTGTACCTCAGGCTATAAACGTATTTAAGTCCCCTGCAAACTCTCTCAGAGGCTTTAAAAACACTGTTCTATTCACAAGAATTATTGTAATTAAAAAATATTTACAATATCTCGCAGCATTGTTCAGAACTTTTTGATCTCGCGGGCGTCCAACGGATCTCACTTGCTCCAAATGAGAAAATTGTTTGTCAAACAATGCTTAAATGAGCAGTGGAATGTGACTAATCAGTGAGGCCGCCAGTTTCTCAAGCTGCACTGTTCTTGCAGGCACTATCACCCACCCCCCAGTCTGCGAAAAGGAAATACGCCTTCAACCGAATCGGAAACACAGCACTCTAGCTGGCACAGTGCTCACCGAGATAAAGTAGGTATTTTAAGCTCTATGGGTTGCTCCTAATTGAACCGATAATTCAAAAAGAACGCTTCTCAAAATGGGATTTCGACAGAGGCTTGCAAAAAAACCCGGAAAGGACGCCCTGCGTCGTCAGTTTTGCTCAGAAGACGGCAGCCTCCGGGTCAGGCTTTGCCCTTTTGATTCTCCCGGCAGCTCCCGGGGCTTGTCTGATCAGAGGGCAGACTCCAGCACCCAGGGTGGGCGCACCTCCAGAGAGGGTCCTTCTGCTCGACGCTATTAGGGAGACACCCCCCACCCCTCCGAGAAAGAGCTTCCCCGGGTGCCTGCCCCCAGAGCAGCAACCTCCAAGGGAACGCGCAGGGTGCAAGCCAGGGTCGAGCGCCAGCACCACCATCCATTGCCCCCTGTGGACCTGCGTCCTGCGCACGGACGACCACCTACGTAGGTGTGCAGGGGGAGAGGTGCAAGGGGCACAGGAGGTGCTGGACAAGGGTCGAATGGGCATCCATGCCCTCCCCCAGGGAAAATTCCTGCCGCTTGGTGCATCGCTGAGTCGTGGGGGCAGGCCTGGCTCTGGGACATAAAGGCCAGCTAACCACCGCGGCCCCAGACCCAGTGACACTCACCACACTGAGCCATAGGCGCCGGAACCCACCGGGGACAGGTTCTGGTAACGCTCGGGCACCTCCCAGATTGTCTTGTTCAGCTCCTGCCGGTAGAACGTGGGCCTTTCCTGAGACATCTTCCAGCGGCGGCCGCGGGGGGAGGAGGTGGCCCTCCGGGGCCGCGCCTGCACCCGCACCCGCTCCCTGGCCCTAGTTCCCCACGCTGCAGGCGGGGATCCCGCACCGGCTGCCTGCACAGGTGCTGCAGCTGCGACCCTGCCGACTCCCGCGCGCGCGGCCCCTATCAGCCGCGGCGGCTGGACGTGCCTCAGCGATGGGGACAAGCTCTGCTAATGGGAAGGACACACTCCGGAGCTCAAGGCTGCGCCCGCCACGATCTCCCTGCACCCTCTCCCGGATCCGGCTGACTCCAGGCTGCGCCACGGGCTACCGCTCCAGCTGCTGCCGTTCCAGTAGTCGCCGTTCCAGAAGCAGCGAACAGGAGCCTCCCGCTGTACTCTCGCGAGAAGAGCTCTCGGGACTCTCCGCGAACCCGAGATTTTACCCAATATGGAACCTGCCCGTGGGAGGGGGCTGATGAGGGAGGAGGACGGGAGACGCAGTTCTCGCGAGAAGAGCGCAACAGCTGGAGACCAGAAGAAGGAATTCACAGTCTGTTCTTTTTAAAGGCGCGAAGGCGGACCCGGGAAGGAGAGGATAAGCTGGCAACACATGCCGCGTGCGCCCCACCGTGGTCGGCGGGGCAAATGCCTGGTGGAAAGTGACAGTGACAAACATGGTGTCGGGAAAAGAGCCAAAAGATCTTTGAACTGCCACTAGTCACCACCAGCAGCAGAGCACCTGCTCAGCGGAACCCGCAACTGCCAAGAAATAATTGCATTAAAAAAAGAGAGAGCAGCGTTCCAGCCAGAAAGCTGTTGCATCCCCATCTGCTCAAGGACATATGGCCAGCTCTTCGGAATTCTAATAAAATCTGTCCCAAAAGCAAATATTAGCCCTGCACTAAAGCCGACATATCTCCTAGTAGTTTTCAAACTTTTAGGTGCATAAAAATCATCTTGAGAGTGTAAAATGCAGATTTCCAGGACCCGCAGAGAGTCTAATTGAATAGGTACGAGATGGGCACCAAGAATATGTATTTTTACAATAAACCCCAAGCTGTTCTGATTCAGGAAACACTCTGGTATCTCCCTTCGAGAATCATTTTTCAAACCAACTGACTCCTGTCCTGAAGAGCTTCCACTGAAGAGGATGTTAAGCACTTAATTCAGGCCTCTCAGAGTAAGAAGAACAGGGTAGAGTGGTATTATTAGGCAAGTCAATTGATCTTTCTTAGACCTGAGTTCCAGTTCATGCAAAAGAGAATTAATTCCTTTTTTACATTTCCACCTAATAGGGTCTTTTATAAAGCTGAACAAGATAAATTTGTATGAGCAAGTTATCATAACCCCATTCATACCCCCACTGTTACCAACCTATTCCTATGCAAAAGCTTGTTACAGTAAGCAGAATTGGACCCTAAAAGAAATAAGTAGGTCCAAGTCAGGAAAATTCTCCTCACTTCCCATTATTATGCTCTTTTGTGTTACACATCCCTTGCTGTGCTCAGATTTGCCTGACTTGTCCCAGCATCTAGCATAGTGCCTAGAACATAAAAGATACCCCATAAATACTTGTTGAACGAATTATGAACAATGACCATGATCTCAATGTAGAAGGCGGTGGAGGATCCTCAGTGCTTGTCAAAGAAAAAAAGAAAACCTAAGACCTGATTCATGGGTGATTCGTGTGAAGCTTTTCTTTCTTTCTTTTTCAATCAATGTGGCTTAGCCTGGATTCTCTATCCTATAAAGGCATAGTGCTTGAAAATGTTCCAAGTCAACCTGCAGGTTAGGGGGCTTTGAAAGATGTAATGAAAGGTGAAGAAGGAATGGGAACAAAAATGTGACTGAAAAAAACAAGAGCTGGGAGTGAGGAATCGAGGGGATGAGTAAGCGGACAGCAAAGGAGAGGAAACTTGGAAGTAGGAATTCTAAGAAATTCACAAATGCATCCAACAAACTGGGATGATGAAGTGAGAGTGACCACAGGGCAAAGATGAAGTGAGCATTACGTTTACTCACTCACTCAGCAAATATGTATTGAATGCCAACTAGGTGCCAGGCTCTTCTGATGGAAGGGTGACTAAAAAACACAGTTGCTGCCCACAGGAGCTTACAGTTGACTTCAGGGCAATCATTCAATGATTCAACACAAATTTATTGAGCACTTACTATATCTACCACACTGTTTTGGGTCCTGCTGATTCAGCAATGAATGAAAGATAAAAACCCCTGACCTTTTAGGGGTGAGGCAATTTACAAAAAGGAATAGGTAACGTGAATAACGTTTAACACAGCAGTCCAGCAAGCGTAAAACTGCAACAGCCGATCAGGGATACAAGGATGCAGTGGAAAGCGGCGTGCCCTGAGCTTCGGCAGGCGGCGTCAAAGCCGGTAGATGGAGAGCGAGCAGGGCGGAGGCCCGGGCCGCCGCGTCTTTCCGCGGGAGGACCCAGGCTGGAGTGGACTGGAGCTAGGGTGGAGGTCGGGGTGACCCTCTAGCCTCAGTTTGCTCGCGCCTCACCTGACCTGATGAGGTTGTGGGGAGACTGCAGGTGACACACTTGCTGTGTGTGAGGTGCGGGGCACGAGGCCTGGCGTCAGCAATGCCCTCAATCAGGGCCAGTCGGACCTGGAAGCGAGTGGAGGCCTGGGCGGCACAGGTCAGGGGCCTGCGCGGGAGGGGGCCCGGCCACCCTGCTCCCACCCCGCTGCCAGGGCTGCCCTTCCTCGCCCCCGCTCCTGCCGCCCGCCCGCCCGCCCGCCCGCCGGAACGCCCGCGGGTTCGGCCGCAACGGCTCGGGAACCGCCGGCGCCGGTGCCGGCAGCGCCGCCAGCCCGGCCGCAGCTGCCTGGGCCTCCGGCGCCGCACTCCCGCCCCCGCCGAGGAACCCGGTGAGCCGCTGCCGCCGGGAGACGCCCCGGTCCCGGGGCTGCAGGTCGGTGTGGCGAAGCTGCGGCGGGCCCCGGGGTCCGCGTCCCGGTGCGAGGGACCCCCGGTTACATTTCGAAGTCCCCGGCGGGGCTGGGCACGTCGCGGGCGCTCAGTCAAAATGTGCGGAATGAATGAATGACGGGCGTCCCTGGGAGCTCATCTCTCAGCGGTATTTTCTCCGATTTTGAAAGTCCGCACAGAACGGCAGTGACAGTTGTGTGCGTTTTGCAAAGTGAATCCTTTTAGACTCGTTGGTCCGAACTGTCAGAAGCCCCAGAACCGGCGCGCTGCCGGCCTCGCCCACCACGCGCCCGTCTCCTGAGGCCCGCGCGTGCCTCCCACTTTCAGACCTCACTCACTGCTTTTGTTCATTTTGTTCCCCGTGACTGAGTCCGCGCTTCTACCGCCCCTGTAACTTAGCCCCTTTCTCTTCTTATCAAATCCTGCGTGTCGGTGGCCCCCTGTGGAGCCTTCTCCAACATCCCCGCCCCAGTAGTGAGTTCTCTCCAGCACACCCTAATTGTTATCCTCTCACCACGTCCCAGTAAGACACCTGTGTCTGTGTCCAGGGGTCAGCTCAGCTCCACGGGGCTGTCCTCTTGTCATTCCTCCCAGCCTCTAGACGGAGTGACTGAAGGACACTAAAAGCAGTGATCTGTTTGTGCCTGGTCTAATATTCCACATACATTCCCCATAAAAATGTAGGTGATAAAGGGGAAAGAGGTGTTTCTGATGGAAATTCAAATGCTTATTTTAAAGTTTTGGAAGTGAATTTCACCTTCCCATGATTATAGAGAACATGAAAGATGTTTAAGTCAATACTGGAGAAAAATTCTTGCAACTAAATTAGGCTCAGGATTTCATGTATGTCGGGTTGCATTTAAATTTTTTATTCTCGACTTTTAAAATACTTTTACATTATGTAAATGAATCAATGGGTGGCTGGATAGATAGGGGTCTTTTAGGGGTTGAAGGAGCTAGGTCAACAGTGCCCCCCAATTTAGCATTGAAAGGCTAAATAAAATAATTGGCTACATTTACAGTGGTTCACATACTTTATTGTGTGTTGGAATCTCCTGGAGGCCTTTCTAAACCATACTGCTGGCCCATCTTCACAGTTTCTGATTAATTTAGGTCTTGCTTGGTGAGCCTGAGAGTTTGCATTTCTAACCTAGTTCCCAGATGGTGGTGATGCTATTTATGTAAGAACAGAGTGTGACTTACAGAGATCAAATTAATTTCTACTAGTTCGTAGTGAATCCTGGTATCCCAAATTATGTCACATTTATAGAATTCCAAAATGAAACCATAATGAGTTCATACCCACGGTTCACCCACCTAAATATTTTGTCTGATGGCAGGTGGCATCAGGGAATTATTTTCTACGTGGACGTTTATCTTCCAGATTATGGGTAGAGCTTTGCGTGTTGCTGATCTCACTGCGTGCAGAGGCCCCATCGCGCTAATACTTAGGAGACAGTAACAGAGACTCCCTCTTGTGTTGTGTCTTGGCTGAAAGGTCATTATCCCAGCAATGTAGTTTGGATGATGTTTTTCTGAAATGCATCACCTTTCCACACCCAAGTACATCTGCCACTTGTCAGCAGGAGCTTCTGGTCACTGCACCTTGTGGGGAAAGGGTCCCGCTAGTGCATAAAAATGAACCACTAGGGTTTCTAGGAAATCAAGAAAGACATAATGGAGCTAAAGAAATGCCAGAGGAGACTATGAAAAAAACACCCAACAAGGAAATCACGTGTTTTCTCTTACTGCCGTAGCAGTCATGGGATGAGGCCTTTAACAACAGCCTTCCACATGCCCCTCCCAGTCATCCTCACCAGGGCCCCCAGGTTACCCCTCCCCAGGCTACTGTAACAGTAATAGTAGTCGTCTCCAGTCGGCCTTTTCAGCTCTGGCTCTAACTCCGAGCAAGTACTGCTCAGTGAACTTAACGTGACGGGGGAAATGTTTCATGTCTGTGCCGTCCAGTATGGTAGCCCCTGGCACGTGTGGCTGTTGAGCACTTGAAATGTGGCTACTGTGACGGAGGAGCTGAATTTTATTTTATTTTATTTTATATATTTTATTTTATTTTATTTTATTTTATTTTATTTTATTTTATTTTATTTTATTTTATTTTATTTTATTTTATTTTATTTTATTTTATTTTATTTTATTTTATTTATTTTATTTTATTTTAATTTTAGTTGAATTTAAATAGCTTCGGGTAGCTGAGGCTGCTGCCCCAGCCAGCACAGTGCTAGACCACCGCATCGACACAGTCGTCCTCCGAGGCAGCGGTCTCTCTACATAGCACTGCATTTGCTCAAACACTTTAAATAGCTAAAGAGCCCAGGTTGGACCCAGCAGCCAAGACCCTCTAATAGGCCTCAACCTACCTTTGGGAGGTTCAACATTGACTTTACTAAGATTTATTGAATTACTTGCCTTATTATCTTATTGTCTCTGATATTTATCCTGTCCTATTCCTAAAACATCTTATTCTCCCCCCTGCCCCCCGTGTAGACAGAGCAAAGCTCAGATCGTATCTCCTCCAGGAGGTCTTCCTCATCCTTCTAGGCTGGGGATATTAATTCCACTCTGTAGGAGATTACATTGTATTAGGATGTGGTGTCTGTTTTGGAATCGGAAAGGCTGAGTTCAGACTCTGGCTCTGCTATTACTGCAGGACCCCGAGGAACTCACTAAATTCCACCGTAAGCTGAAGGCCACTAGATGAATGCCGCCTCTTGAGTATAAATGTTGTAGACTGAAGTCAAGAAAATGAAACGCTACTTTCCATAAGTGAACTAATAGGATATGATGCCTCCAAAGGTACAACAACAGAAAATGTAAATACATAGCTACGAAAGAGAGGGAAATTCTCAGGGGATAAACTATAATTTGTGATGGGAGGAGAGAATTTTTTTGTGTCTTCAATAACAATACTCTTGATACACAAGTCACATGTGGTGGCCCACAGGCTGAATCCAGCCTGCAAAGGTGTTTAGTTAGATGTGTGCTATGTTTTTGAAAATATGTAAAGTAATTGACAACATTTAAAAATCAGAACTTCAGATAGAATCTGGAATTATGGCTTCTCTTGGAAAAGATCAGATCTGGCCATGCTGGGCCCAACAGGACCCACGACAGCCACCGCTGGCGCTGAGTACTGCTGCCCCTCCCCCTCCCCAGTCCCATTGTCTCCGCTGTTCTTGACGTTCAGGCACTGCCTGCTTCTCACCAGCCCATCCTCACTGCCACTTTCACAGACAAAACGCTGGGTTCTAGACCCTGGATCTAACCCCAGGTGGCAGTTACTATAATTTCAATACAATTAGCAAGTTAAGTAGGCTCTTTTAGTTGCCAGGAACACACATATTCTAGTAATGGAACTTTATTGTAAGATTACATATGAAAAAAAGGCAGGCTGGGTCAAATATTCCTATGGGTGGGAGAAAAAAAGGGAAATATTACTTATGTATTATCGTACAATTCTACCTGTTTTTCTTTTCTGTAGAAGACACGAGGTACTAATTCTCTTAAGTGACACATGGTAAAATACCTCTTCCATCCTCCTGTGTATTCCCCAACCACATTCTCACTTCTTTATTGAATTTGTGATTTTAGTTCGAGGTGTTATATAGCACACTACTGCTACCCAATACTCTGAGGGTAAAACTACAATATGTAATTATGGCCCAATTACTTAACTTTTCTAAAACCCCAGTATTATCACTTACAAAATAGGGATAACAGTAGTACTAGGATTGTCGTGGGAATTAACTGAAAAAACTCATGAAAGAAATCTGCTGCAATGCTTCCCATATAGTGAGTGCTCTGCAAAGGCTGACGGTGATGTGGGTGTGTGTTCACCGGGACGGACAATGATGTTGATGGCACATTAAACATGTTTCCAGCCTCAGCTATTGATGAACTATTTGTATGACCTATATACTTTATGTTTGCCAATGTATTTTAGAACTATGATACATATATGCTTTTTTACATTTATGTGGGAGAACTTTCGAGTTTATGCCTTTTTTATTTTTCAAAAACACAGATGATCAAGAATGATTACACTTTCTTGCAGAGATGGAACTATATCCATCCTCATGAACTCCTCCTTCCCATTCTCTTAAAAGAGCAAGACCATACAGAATTTTAAAGCTTAACGTGAGCCTTAGAGATCGTATGGCCCAACCACATCATTTTATAGACAAGGAAACTGACACTGAAACTTATTTTCTAAGAAACTTGCCCCCAATCAGGCAGCTAGCTAGAAAAACAGCCAGGGCTAGATCCAGTCTCCTGAGACCCTGTGCAATGCTTTTTTTGGCTACACCATGAGGCCACTAATTGAATACTACATAGTCATTAAATATTTGTTGAGGGGCTGCTAAGTGTCAGGCACCATTCTGAGCCCTGAGAATACAGCGATGAACAGTCAAAGTCCTGCCTCTTAGACTCCTGTTTTAGTACGGGAAACAGACGATGATCAAATAAACAGTGCTAGAATCGGTGTTGGCGATTGCTATGAAGAACAGGGAAGGGTAAAGAGATAATGATAGGTACGCTATTTAATAGAGAAGGCGTTAGGAAGACACTGTGTTGACTGACCACTTAACCCTCTGCATGTTTTTTTGTGAAAGTTAGTGGTTATACTGACTTGTACCTCTTAATCATTTTCCTACAGCATAATTGAATATAAATAAAACTAGGCTTCCCAGCAGGACACCTGGGTTCTAGTCCCGACTCTCATTGGGTAACAGCCAAGTTGTTTACACTTTGGAGCCCCAGTTTCTCCAAGATGAGAATAATTCCCACCTTGCATTCATAGGGTGGTTTCGAGTGTAAAACCGTGAAACACATGAGAAAGTTTCATAATACTACAATGTGTTAGGCAAATATAAGATATCATTATATGGAAATTTTACTTAAAAGGGTCTAGATTTTTTAAATTGCTTTTTGTCTGATCTGTTTTCATCCATCCAGGAATGATGCAACTACAGAGCAGCAGTCAAGAGTTTGACCCTCAATATAGGGACAATTCTTTCACGTATGATGTTAAGCGAGATGTGTACAATGAGGAGACCTTTCAACAGGAACACAGAAGGAAGTCCACTTCCTCTGGGAACATGGACATCGACATCACCACCGTCAGACACCACGTCCAGTGCCGGTGCGTGTGTGCGGCCATTCACCTGCTGCCCAGCTGGCAGCACCACAGCCCTATTTTGCTCCTTTTGGTGCCAACCTAGGTCTTCCTCCTCTGAGTTTCTGTCATTGGAACCTTAGTTCACTGAGCGATTTCTCCTCAGTTGTGTGTGTGTGCTGTGTCCCGTAGCTCTGTCTTGATTGTAAACTTCTTGAGCACAGAGACCTTGGATGTCCCCCACGGCATCTAAGGGTGATATTTAATAAATATGTTGTTTGATTAACCACCATTACCAGTCTCCTAACAACAACAACAAAAAGCAGCCATGGTGGATGAATTAATGGTAGCAGAATGGCATCCTTTTAATCTCACAGCCAGCTGTGCCCACGCAGCACTCGTGATCATCAACAGGGGACCCCCCCTCCTCTGACACCCACTGCGACCCACAGTCCGGGAGCTCCCGACCTGTTTCTGTGCTGTGAGACTTCTAGCAGTCTGCAAAAGCTTACAAACCTCCTTGCAGAATATTCTTTTTATTTTTTACTGTGGTAAATATGTATGTTCCCACATTATATTATAAATGTATATAACATTATAAATATAAATATATAAGTATATAACACTAAATACATATTATAAATATATAACACTAAATTAGCAATTTTATCTATTTTTAAGTGTACAAATCAGCATTGATGACATTCACAATATTGTGTAACCATCACCATTATCTGTTTCCAAAACTTGTCACTACCTTCAACAGCTCCCCACTTTTAAGTAACAGCTCCCCACTTTTCCCTCCCCTCTGGCTCTTGGTAACCTCTCTCTTACTTTCTGTCTCTGTGAATTGCCTATTCTCGATAGTTCACTTAAGTGGAATCATACAATGTTTGTCCTTCACGAGTAGCTTGTTTCATTTAGCCGTGCGGTCCAGGTTCATCCACATTGGAGCACAAGTCAGTACGTCATTTTCTGGCTGAAGACATTCCACTACATGAGCACAGCACGTTTCGTTCACCCATTGGTCTGCTGGTGGACACTGGGTTGTTTCTACTGTTTGGTGATTATGAATGATGCTGCCATGAGTATTGGCACAGGAGTATCTGTTGAGTCTTTGTTTTCAATCCTTCTGGGTATATCCCTAGGAGTAGAATTGTTGGATCATGTGGAAACTCTATGTTTAACTTTTTGAGGAACCGCCAAATGTTTTTATGGCGGCTACACCACAGTACATTCATGCCAGCAATGTTCAAGTGTTCCGATTTCTCCAGATCCTGTGCATTTGTTATTTACCATTTTTTTATTATAGACATTCTAGCAGGTGTGAAGTGGTGTCTCTCTGCAGGTTTTGCTTGTTTATTTTCCATTTCCCAATGACCAAATATGATGGCCATCTCTTCATGTACTTATTGGTCATTTGTATGTCTTCTTTGGAGAAATGTTTGTTTTCCTTTGCCCTTTTAAAAATTAGGTTGTTCGTCTTTTGTTGGGTTGTAGGAGTTCTTTATATGTTCTGGATATTAAATCCTTATCAATATATAATTTGCAAATATTTTCTCCCATTCCGTAGGCTGTCTTTTCACTCTGTTGCTAGTGTCCTTTGGTACACTACAGTTTTTCTTTTTATTTTTAATGAAATCCAACTTATCTATTTATTCTTTTGTTGCCTGTGATTTTGGTGTCATATTTAAGAAACTGTTGTGAAATCCAAGATGATGAAGATTTTCCCTATATTTTCTTCTAAGAGTTTTACAGTTTTAGGTCTTGAATTTAGATCCTTGGTTCATTTTGAATTAATTTTGTATGGTGTAAAGTAAGGGTCCCATTTCATTCTTTGCTAAGTGGATACCCCATTTTCCCAGGACCATTTGCTGAAGAGACTGTTCTTTTCCCATTGAGTGATCTTGGCCTGCAATTTTTTCCATGTACAAAACACATAAAATTATAAAGGAAACCAGTTTTATTGAAATATAGTTTATCAAAATATGAAAAACCCAAATATTATGTAATTTATTATGTAATTTAATAATGTGGGTCTAATAACTACCATAATTTCAAAGTAGTAATGAATATAAATGAGATTTTAAGATATCTGTAACAATTTTAATGTAATATAAATATATTTGTGATTTCTATTGGTGACAAAGTCAAGTTCTCTTGATACTACCCCAGTTTGTTGTTAACATTCATAATGGAAAGTAATGCTAAATTTCAGTTCAGAGGTTAGTGAAAATAAAGACATAGTTTTTCACCTACAGACTTGGGGAGCCTAGAGACCTATGGCTAAGAACCCTCTGCAACCTATGCCATGATCTGAGCCCCGATTCTCGAGCTGCCCTCACGCAGGCTCTGGGTCCACCACCCACCGCTGGCGCGTGTTGGGTAACGAGAGGGAGCCTCCACCCCCCCCATCCCCCGCAGACTTTCTTCCCTGGGGCATCCTCCTTTGTCCATATCCTGCCTTTTGCAAGTTGTGGTCTAGGGTGTCCCTCCCAGTCTTACAACACTACTCTTACTTTTTCTGCTCCAGGAGGGGTCAGACATCATTCATTAAAGAGGGAATGTGGAGGCCACTTTGGCTTTGTCTCTGTAAAAGGATAGTCTTTTCCTGACTTACCCTTCATCATAAACAGGTACTTACTCCCCTCCCCCTGCCCTAGCCTTACACCTTAAATCTCACATGTTCTGCCCCCCATGGGCTCTCATAGCAGTTTTTATTTCCTACTTCTGAAACATACAGTTATATCCACTTTCGAATTCTAACCTGAAAGTCACTGTGGTTAAGAGCAAGACTTAGAAGCTGGATTGCCTAGTTTTGAGTCCCAGTTCTGCTTCCCAATTGTGTGACCTTAAGTAAGCTATCCGCCCTACTGTGCTTCAGTTTCCTCACCTGTAAAATGGGGATGGTAATAGCACCTATTTCATAAGGTGATTGTGAAGATTTGCTTATTTTTTATTAAAGTATAATTGGCATATAATATTATATCAGTTTCAGGTGTACAACATAGCGATTTGACACTTATATACCTTACAATGTGATCCCCACACTAAGTTTAGTACCCATCTGTCACCAGGCAAAGTTACCACAGTACTGTGGACTAATTCTCCTTCCTGTTTTCAACTCACCCCTCCAACCACCTCCTCTCTGGCAACCATCCATTTGTCTCTCTTTCTGTTAGTCTGTTTTTGCTTTGTTTTATTTGTTTCTTTTTTCTTTTAGATTCCACATATAATGTAGTATTTGCCTTTCTCTGTCTGACTCATTTTACTTAGCATAATACCATGTTGCACAGATGGCAGGATTTCACTTTTTTATAGCTGAGTAATATTCCATTGTATCACATCTTCTTTATCCATGCCTCTATCAGTGGACACCTGGGTTGTGCCTATATCTTGGCTAATGTAAATAATGTTACATATGAATATATGGGTGTATTAGTGTTTTTGTTTTCTTCAGATAAACACCCAGAAGTGGAATTGCTGGGTGATATGGTCATTTTTTAAAGAATCATCATCTGTTTTTCATAGTGGCCACACCAATTTATAGTCCCACTAAGGGTGCACAAGGTTCCCTTTTCTCCACATCCTCACCAACACTTGTTATTTGTTGACCTCTTTATATAGCCTTTTGACTGCTATAAGGTGGTTTTGATTTGCATTTCTCTAATTAGTGATATTAAGCATCTTTTCATATGTCTGTTGGCCATCTGTATGTCTTCTCTGGAGAATTTTTTTTTCATGTCCTCTGTCGATTCTAAAAATTATTTATTTATTTACTTAATTAAAAAAAATTTTTTTGTTCTTATTTGAGGGCATGTTCACTGATTTTCAGAAAAAGGGGGAAGGGCAAAGAGAGAGAGAAAGAGAGAAACACTGATGTGAGAAAGAAACCAATTGGTTGCCTACTGTCAGTACCCCAACTGGGAATACAACCCACAACCTAGGAATTGAACCAGTGACCTTTTGGTGTACAAAACAATGCTCTGACCAACTGAGCCACACTGGCCAGGGCCTCTGTCCATATTTTTAAATATATTTTATTTATTATGCTATTACAGTTGTCCCATTTTCCCCTCTTCACTCCCCTCTACCCTGTACATCTCTTCCCACCCACATTCCCCCCTTTAGTTCATGTCCATGTGTCATACTTATAAGTTCTTTGGCTTCTACATTTCCCATACTATTCTTACCCTCCCCCTGTCTATTTTCTACCTATCATCTATGCTACTTATTCTTTGTACCTTTCCCCCTCTCTCCTCCTCCCACTCCTCTGTTGCTAACCCTCCATGTGATCTCCATTTCTGTGCTTCTGTTCTTGTTCTAGTTGTTTGCTTAGTTTGTTTTTGTTTTAGGTATGGTTGTTAATAATTGTGAGTTTGCTCTCATTTTACTGTTCATATTTTTATCTTCTTTTTCTTAAATAAGACCCTTTAACATTTCATATAATAAGGGCTTGGTGATGATGAACTCCATTAGCTTTATCTTATCTGAGAAGCACTTTATCTGCCCTTCCATTCTAAATGAAAGCTTTGCTGGATAGAGCAATCTGGGATGTAGGTCCTTGCCTTTCATGACTTGGAATACTTCTTTCCAGCCCCTTCTTGCCTGTAAGGTCTCTTTTGAGAAATCAGCTGACAGTCTTATGAGAACTCCTTTGTAGGTAACTGTCTCCTTTTCTCGCTGCTTCTAGGATTCTCTCCTTCATTTTTACCTGAGGTATGTAATTATGATGTGCCTTGGTGTGTTCCTCCTTGGGTCCAACTTCTTTGGGACTCTTTGAGCTTCCTGGACTTCCTGGAAGCCTATTTCCCTTGCCAGATTGGGTAAGCTTCGTTATTTGTTCAAATAATTTTTCCACTTGTTGCTTTTCTTCTTCTCCTTCTGGTACCCCTATAATTCGGATGTTGGAATGTTTAAAGATGTCCTGGAGGTTCCTAAGCCTTTCCTCATATTTTTGAATTCTTGTTTCTTCATTCTTTTCTGATTGGATGTTTCTTTCTTCCTTCTGGTCCACTCCATTGATTTGAGTCCCAGTTTCCTTCCCATCACTATTGGTTGCCTGTACATTTTCCTTTATTTCACTTAGTGTAGCCTTAATTTTTCATCTAATTTGCAACCAAATTCAACCAATTCTGTGAGCATTCTGATTACCAGTGTTTTGAACTGTGCATCTGATAGGTTGGCTATCTCTTCATCGCTTAGTTGCATTTTTTATGGAGCTTTGATCTGTTCTTTCGTTTGGGCCATTTTTTTTTTTTTTGTCTTGGCACACCTGTTATGTCGTGAGGGGCGGAGCCTTAGGTGTTCACCAGGGCCGGTCAACCCAAGCACTGGATCATGACGCTGTTTGCGGGGGAGGGGTCTGAGAGGGAACAATGGCACTTGCTCTGCTCTCTGCCAGATTTCAGTCACTTTCGCCTCTTCCCGTAAGCAAATTGGGCCCTTCTGGTGCTGATTCCCAGGTGGGTGGGCTTGTGTACCTTCTAGGACCCTGTGGATCTCCCCTATGAACTCTCCTGTGAAGCTGGGAGTTTCTCCCAGCACCTCAACCCCCACAGGTTCTTTCAATCAGTGTTTTGAGGCTTTATTTCCCCACACTGGAGCCCTGGGTTGCCTGGTCTGTCTCACTCCCCGGTTTCACCTGGTTTATCTGCGTGTGAGTGTGGGACCACCAGATCCACCAGCTGCCTTGTGCACTGCACCCCTCCACAATCCACCACCTATCTGAGTCCGCCTGTTGCCACCCTGCATGCCTGGGTCCACCAGCCACGGTGTTGCCATGACTCTGCCTCCACCCCTGACTCCACCCCTCCTACCAGTCTGGATGAATGTGTCTTCTTTAACTCGTTGGTTGTCAGACTTCCATACAGTTTGATTTTCTGTTATTTTGGTTGGTTTTTTTTTGTTTGTTTTAAATTGTTGTTGTCCTTCTTTTGATTGTGCGAGGAGGCACAGTGTGTCTACCTATGCCTCCATCTTGGCTGGAAGTCTAATTTCGACCTCTGTCCATTTTTTGATCATTTGTTTATTTTTTCCTTATTGAGTTGTGTGAGTTCCTTACATATTTTGGGTATCAACCCCTTATTGGATATATGAGTATCATTTGTGAATATCTTCTTCAGTTCAGTAGATTGTCTTCATTTCATTGTTAGTTTTCTTCACTGTGAAGTAGTTTGATGTAGTTCCATTTGTTTATTTTTTCCTTTGTTGCCCTTGACTGAGGGGATATACCCAAAAAGATATTACTAAGAATGATATTACAGAGTTTATTGCCTATGTTTTCTTCTAAGAGTTTTATAGTTTTAGGTTAAATGGTTATCATTAATCAATTTTTAGTTCATCTTTGTACATGGGGTAAGAAAGTGGTCCAATTTCATTTTTTTTTTTTGCATGTATCTGTTCAGTTTTCCCCACACTACTTGTTAAACAGACTCTCATTTCTTCATTGTATATTTTTTCTACCTTTGTCATAGATTAATTGACCATATAAGCAAGGATTTATTTCTGGGCTCTCTATTCTGTCCCATTGATCTGTGTGTCTGTTTTTGTACCAGTACCATGCTGTTTTGATTATTATGGCCTTGTTGTATAGTTTGAAATCAGGGAGCGTGACACTGCCAACTTTCTTCTTCTTTCTCAAGATCACTTTGGCTATACATGGTATTTGGTGGTTCCATATAAATTTTAGGATTATACTAGTTCTGAGAAGAATGACATTGGTATGTTGATAGGGATTGCATTGAGTCTGTAGATTGTTTTAGGTATCATGAACATTTTAAAGATATTAATCCTTTTAATCAATGAGTATGACATAGCCTTCCATTTTTTGGTGTCCTCTTCAATTTCTTTCTTCAATGTTTTATAGTTTTTAGAGCATTGGTCTTTACCTCCTTGGTTAAATTTACTCCTAGGTATTTTATTCTTTCTGATGAATAAATGGGATTGTTTTCTTAATTTCTCCTTTTGGCCACTTGTTATTACTACATAGAAATGCCACAGATTTTGTATTCTGCTACTCTATTGAATTAACTTACTACTTTTATTAATTTTTTGGTAGAGTCTTTAGAGTTTTTCTACATATGGTATTATGTCACCTGCAAATAGTGATCGTTTTACTTCTTCCTTTACAATTGGGATGCTTTGTATACCTTTTTCTTGTCTGAATGCTGTGGCTAGGACTTCTAATACTTTATTGAATAACAGTTGTGGGATTGGCATCCTTGTCTTGTTCCTGATTTTAGAGGAGAATCTTTCAATTTTTCATCATTAGTATGATGTTAAGTATGGTTTTATCATATACGGCCTTTATATGTGGAGGTAAGTTCCCTCTATAACCACTTTGTTGAGAGTTTTCATCATATATGGATGTTGAATCTTGTCAAATGCTTTTCATGCATCCATTGAGATGACCATTTAATTTTTATTCTTGCTTTTGTTGATGTGATGTTATCACATCACTAACAGATATTGAATTATCCTTGCATTCCTGAGATATAATCTTTTTAATGTATTATTGAATTCAGTTTGCTAGAACTATTTCATTGAGAAATTTCACATCTATGTTTATCAGGGATATTGGCCTACAATTTTCCCTTTTCTTTTCCTTTCCTTTCTTTTTCTTTTCTTTCCTCTTCTCTCCTCTCCTCTCCTCTCCTTTTTTTCTTGTATCATTGTCTGGTTTTGGTGCCAGAGTAATACAGGCCTTATAGAATGAATTTGGAAGTGTTCTCCCTCTTCAATTTTTTGTAATAGTTTCAGAAGAATAGATATTAATTCTTCTTTAAATGTCTGGTAGAATTCACTGGTGAAGGCATCTGGTCCCAGACTTTTGTTTTTTGGGAGCTTATTATTATTATTATTAATACTGCTTCAGTTTATTGCTAGTAATTGGTCTGTTCAGATTTTCTGTTTCTTCCTGGTTCACTCTTGGGAGGTTCTATGTTTCTAGGAATTTATCCATTTCTTTTAGTTTGTCCAAGTTGTCCAATAAGTGGCATATAATTGTTCATATTATTCTTTTATTATCCTTTGTATTTCTGTGGTGTCAGTTGTAGTCTCTTTTTTTTCATTTCTGTTTTTATTTATTTGAATTCTCTTGTTTTCTTGATGAGTCTGGCTAAAAATTTGTTAATTTTGAGAACTTAAAGAATATTTGTATAACATTGAGCACATAAAAATCACTATGTAAGTGGACTTTTTTAAGTAAAAAAATCTACAATTTTTTAACTCTATCTCTTTCCTTCTTCAGAAAACCTAACCTCTTTTCATTTTTCCCCTTTTAGTTAGCAACTGCGAATACATCCTTTCTAGTCAAAACACCCATTGGCTGTCACACTGACTGACATTACTCACTTTTAAGATGCCTTAACTAAAATCCAGATTCATGTCGAATCTTTATACTTTTCCCCACCAACTTCAATTTCTGTTCCTCTAACAACCTCCTGGATTCTTTTCAGTCTTAGGTACTCATTTTTCCATGTTCATTTTATTTTTTGCCATGTTAAAGGGCTTTGATGACTCTGCTTAGGGTGGCTGGTCTTTTACCAAGAGGCACTTGGAATGGAGGAGAGGAAGTAGAACTGGACCAGGCGAAGAAACAAACTGTCCCAATGCCATGCTCTACTCGCCCCCACTGAAGGCCATAATTGGAGAGGGCACACTCTCTGCACCTGTCTAACACTCAGGGACTCTCATAAAAATAGCAATATGATGTTCCTTTCAAATCAATGCTCTTGCCCCCGACCCCTGAGCAGAATTTAACAGCTGTCAATAGAACCCGTGGCAGTAATAAAGTGGATAGAACACTAAACTAGGAATCAGAAGACCTAATTTCTAGCCCCAGTTCTGCCCATGCTTACTTACCACGACCTTGGCAAAGTCACTTACTTACACTTATTTGGCCCTAATTACCTTAGGGATAGTAATGCTCATAGTTATGAGAGTCAAACATATGTGAACATACCCTCTTCTGAGCACATATTTTAGCCTTGTATACATTAAAGTTGTATTTGTTGCTATAATCAAATCCCAACTATCCAAATTCAGCTCATACATGAAAAATCTTCATACACTTTGCTTTCAGCCCATACTGCACTGCATGAATGAGGAGGGGCTGGCTGAATGGAAAACTAAAGACTCAAAACTTCCAGCTATAAAATACTGCAGAGATTGTGATGGCAAGAGAAATTCCCAGTCTCATAGGAGAGTTCACTGGAAAGTGGGGCTAGAGAGCAGAGTGAGTGAGTGGCATTGTTCCCTCTCTAACCCCTCCCCCACAGACAGCACCACAACACAGCACAGAGGTTTGCCTTACTCAGGTGAATACCTAAGGCTCTGCCCCCTTACATAACAGGTGCACCAGGACAAATAAGACCCAAATGAAAGAACAGATCAAAACTCCAGAAAAATAGCTAAGCATTGAGGAGATAGACAGCCTATCTGATGCAGAGTTCAAAACACTGGTAATCAGGATGCTCACAGAATTGATTGAAATGTGTCACAAAATGAAGGAAGAAATGAAGACTACCCAAACTGAAATTAAGCAAAATATGCAGGGAACCAACAGTGAAGGGAAGGAAATTGGGACTCAAATCAACAATTTGAAACAAAAGGAAGAACAAAACATTCACCCAGAACAGAAGGAAGAAACAAGAATTCAAAAAAAATGAGGAGAGGCTTAGGAACCTCCAGGACAACTTTAAACATTCCGAATCATGAGGGTGCCAGAAGGAGAAGAACAAGAAATTGAAAAAAAGAAATTGAAGAAATTTATTTGAAAAAATAATGAAGGAATACTTACCCAATCTAGCGAAGGAAATAGGCTTCCAGGAAGTCCAGAGAGTCTCAAAGAAATTGGACTCAAGGAGGAACACACCAAGGCACATAATGAAGTTACCCAAGGTTAAAGATAAAGAGAGAATTTTAACAGCAGCAAGAGGAAATGAGAGAGTTACCTTCAAAGGAGTTTCCATAAGACTATCAGCTGATTTCTCAAAAGAGACCTTATAGGCTAGAAGGGGCTGGAGAAAAGTATTTGAAGTCATGAAAGTCAAGGACCCACATCCAAGATTACTCTATCCAGCAAAGCTATCATTTAGAATGGAAGGGCAGATAAAGTGCTTCCTTGATAAGGTAAAGTTAAAGGAATTCATCATCACCAAGCCCTTACTATATGAAATGTTAAAGGGACTTATCTAAGAAACAGAAAATCAAAAACTATGGACAGTAAAATGACAACAAACTCATAACTATCAATAACTGAACCTAAAAAACAAAAACTAAGCAAACAACTAGAACAAGAACAGCATCACAGAAATGGAGATCACATGGAGGGTTATTAGTGGGGAGAGCAAGGGGAAGAATGTGGGGCGGGGAAGGTTCAGAGAATAAGAAGCATAATTGGTAGGCATAAAATAGACAGAGGGAGGTTAAGAATAGTATAGGAAACAGAGAGGCCAAAGAACTTATATGCACAATCCATGGACATGAACTAAGGGAGGGGAGGATGCTGGAAGGTGGGGGTGTGCAGGGCACGGGGGAAGGAAAAAAATGGGAAAACTGTAATAGTATAATATCAATAAAATATACTTTTTAAAAAGCAATTTAAAATTACTGATTAATTAACTGATTGATGGATTGATTGATTGATGGTCATTCTTCTGTTTTTGATGATCCAACAATTAAAATAGCTTTTCTCAATTTTATCATCATTGTCACTTTGTACAAGAAAATCATTTCTCATAGAGAGCTGTCCTGTGTATTTCAGGATGTTTAGTAGCATCCCTGGCCTCTACCCACTTGATGCCCATCATGATTATCAAAAACATCTCCAGATATTGCAGGCATTCCCCCTGGGAAAGAGGATTGCTTCTGGTCGATATCTACTGAGTTAAAGAATAACGAGGTCTTATTTTACTGCTTTTTATTTACACGTCTAACTCCTTAAGTATGGTAATCTATATTTTCTCTACATTTCTACATATTACAAGTCAAAACTACATAGAGTTAATGTTCAATAAAAATTTTGGTATATGGGAATGCTATGACTGTGTTAATTGCCCTGCCACTCACCAGTATCACATATCAAAAAACTGTCCTTATCAAGAGAAAGCACTAAGTCAGTTTTCTACTGGAAAGTTGGTAAGTTTAAAACTTTCTAAACATCCTATAAAAACAAAAACTTGATTTGTACACTGGACTTACAAGGCGTAGAGTTTTGTTGTATAGGACAACGGCTCTTAACTGGAGGTGATTTTGTCTCCCAGGGCACATTTGCCAATGTCTGGAGACATTTTCGGGCGTCACAACTGGGGGAAAGGGCATCTGGTGGGATGCTGGTAAACCTCGTATAATGCACAGGACAGCTCCACAACAAATAATTATCCAGTCCAGTGTACCAACATTTTGACAGCGCTAACAAGGGGCTCTGCTATATTGGAAGAATTATGCACTGTGCCTTTTCTTGGCTATGTGGGCTTTTTCTTTGGAGGACATAATCAAGTCTCTGTTCTTCTTTCTCACAGCTGCTCATGGCACAAGTTCCTAAGATGCATGCTTACGATCTTTCCCTTCCTAGAATGGATGTGTTTGTATCGATTCAAGGACTGGCTTCTCGGAGACTTACTTGCTGGTATGAGTGTTGGCCTTGTGCAAGTTCCCCAAGGTAAGGAAGATACAAAGCCTTTCAGCTGCAGACAACGTGTCAGACCTTGTCCACTTACCCAGAGTAAACAATTACTTCTGTTACATGAACAGAAAAAAAATGTGAATTCCATTCACATCATTACCATTTGTTTGTTCCCTTATCTGCCAGATTTCTAACTCAGGATGGTTCCAAAATACTTGGTTTAGTTTGCACACCTGAATTCTTGTATCTGCAATGTTCATTCATGGTCTTTTTTTTTTTTTGCTTAACTAGATATTTCAAAGTCATGTGGCTACAAAAGACCTTATTGGCACTGGTTTTACTTAGAAAGGCGAAGGATAGGAAACATAGCATGCTACCATCTCTTCCTCAAGTCACACACACAGCAGTCCAGGGGCTACTCTTTGGTCTTCCAAGTAGCAGTTCAGACTTAAGGCAACAGGATCATTCAGATAGGTAGAGAGCTAGCTGGGCTTTAGAAGCCTCATTTCCCAAATAGAAACCAACCTCTCTGGGAATTTTCATTAACACTTGCTTTCCGGGTCCCACAAGTGACATGCCCAGTTACAAGATCACCGTGCTCAGAGAAGCCGAAGCGAGGGCCTCCCACTGGACACTTATCCTTCATTCACATCCTCTCAGTCCAGATAGAGTACACTAATCATGCTCATTTTCACGATAACCAATGTTGGCTGGTAACACAGCTGACATTCCACCGTTACCAGGTTTGGAAAAAAAAAAAACAACAGCTAGAAAGTTAACTCAAGATAAATTTATCCACAGAGAAAGAGGAAGGATTTTGTTAATTCTTACTCACAGTGGTTCACAGTTCCGTATGGAGTCTTTAAACACCTCTATTTCTCTACTTTCCTGGGGCCAAGCAGGCAGGATTGAGACCTGTGAGTGGACAGGTTGTGCACAGCACAAAAGAAGCAACCAAAGGGGCAAGTGGCAGCTTTCTGACACAGGACTGTTAGTCGGGGGGAAGGAATACCTTTTGTAAAAAATTGTCATACAGTAGAACTGACTTCCTTTTGGTGCACAGCTCTGTGGAGTTAAACACATACATAGATTCGTGTAACCGCCACCACAGTCAAGACACCTAACGGTCCCATCAGCCTCAACTCTCTCTCGCGCCCACCCCTTCAGTCACGTCCTCCACTAACCTCGGAGCCCCGGCAAGCACTGCTCTCCGTCAACGCGGTGCTGTCTTTTTTAGAATATCATGTAAGACATTGAGGATGTCATGTGGACTCCTACAGTATGTAACTTTTGAAGGCTGACTTCTTTAATTCAGCATTAGGTCTTTGAAATTAATGCAAATGTTATATACGTTGATAGTTTGTTCCTTTTTATTGCTGAGTAATGTTCCATTGTGTGGCTATACCACAGTTTGTTTATCCATTCACCTGTTTTTGATGGGCATTTTGTTTCCAGTTTTTGGCTGTCACAAATAAAGTTGCTATGAACATTTGTGTAAAGATTTTTGTGTGAACATGTTTTCATTTCTCTAAGGTAAATACCCAGGAGTGGTACTGTTCATCATGTAGTAAAGTGTATGTTTAACTTTATAAGAAACTGCCAAACTGTTTTCCAGAGTGGCCGTACCTACCATTTTACATGTCTGTCAGCAACGTAGATGCCCTTTGCAAGGTGAAGGAACTGTCCATCTATTCTAGTTTGCTGAGAATTTTTATAATGAGTGGATGTTGCATATTGCTGACTGTTTTTCCTTCATGCATTGATATGATCATGTGGCTTTTATCTTTAGACTGCTAGCATGGTGGATTATATTTACTGAGCTGTAAATATTGAACTGGCGGGTGCAAACCAAAGTGATCCATGTGTATGAGCGCACCCTCGTCCAGGAAGGCATCAGAAAGTCTCCCGAGCATTCCTGTGGTGCTGCAATGAGCAACCTCAACTCTGGCACGGAGCCTTTACCTGGTGTCCCCCACACACTCCTACTTATCAAAGGCCCTTCACT
This sequence comes from Tonatia bakeri, assembly GCA_004024845.1. Classification (NCBI taxonomy): domain Eukaryota; kingdom Metazoa; phylum Chordata; class Mammalia; order Chiroptera; family Phyllostomidae; genus Tonatia; species Tonatia bakeri. Next base: position 33,702 of record PVIA01009352.1, read on the forward strand.
TATGGTCAAAGTTTGAGGACATCCTATGGCTAAATTATCAACTCATCAGTGTGATTTGGTACTAAAATAAGAATAATATTAGGATGTATAACATACCCAGCATCCAGCACATAACTATTTGAATGAATAAATCCATGTAACTCTTGCTAAGAGATTGTATGTTATTTTAAGTAGTATGAATAATGAAATAATTTGTAGCATGAACAACTCAAAAGTTTTACTTAAAAAGGTAGTCTCTAATGACTTAAAAATTTTCTTTGAATGAAACAAAAATACTACATGGTAAAGACCTTATTTAAAATGTTCTGGATCTTTTGTACAGTGGAATTCCAATTCGTAAATGTAAAAGAAAATAGAAAATCATCATTGGAGAAACACCACAGTGATAATTGTTGTAGATAAAATCCCCTAAGAGTTGTTAAAATTAGTGGGTAAAAGTTTGTAAACCATGAAATAGGATTTGCATAGTTTCAAAGTATCTTCCTCAAAATATTTATTAACTACCCCACTGCTTGACAGTAGAGATTTGGGGACCACTTTAACCATGTGACCAGTGCTGTCACCACCAGCAGTAAGACACATGGAGATCACAAATCCTGGGTCATGATGGGCCAAGAAGACAGAGCATCATTTCTGTCGAATTCTCACTGAAAATGGATAGTTAGCGCAATCACGAGGAAACCGAAGACAACCCCCAATTACAGGACACTTGACAAAATAACTGATCTATGAATATTCTTCCAAAGTGTTAACGTCAAGAAAGACAAATGAAGTCTGAGGAACCATTACAGGTTGCAGGACTAAGGAAAAATAACAGCTAACTGAATGTAGGGCTCTGCATAAAATCCTGGAACAGAAGAAGGAAATTAATGGTAAAACTGATGAGATTCAAATCAAGTCTTTAGTTAATTTCTGATGTTAATTTCCTGGTTCTGATCATTATGATTATGTAAAATCTTAACATGAGGGGAACCTACATAAGGGATATGTGAAAACCCTCTATTTCTATAACTTCTATGAGTCTGAAACTAGTGGCTCAAAATTTAAAAGTTTTTAAGGGTATCGGAAAGTTTGGAAACTTGGTTTCCTTCTATTTCTCCACAGCCTAAGCCTAACTGAGACTGGACAACTTAGCATCAGGCTGTTACCAACTAATTCTCTTACCTGCCCTGTATTGGTAAGTCGTTCGAAAACCTGCATTTCCAAAGACTCCCTCTCTGTGCTGATGTTGCTCATGAAGAGCAAATAGGGGCTGTTCAACATTATACTGCAATTCACAGGCAGTGTATTCAAGCAAGAAAAGGAAATATAAGGTTTATGGCTTGTAAAGAAAGAAATAAAACTTTACTATTTATATATTTTTAAATACAGAGAATTGAAGAGAGTCTACAGAAAAATTAATAGAATTCAAAGATTTTGTCAAAGTTGCTGGATACAAGATTGGCATATAAAAATCAATTACATTCTTATATACCTGCTGAAACCACAGTGAAAAAATTTAAAATATACTATTTACAAAAGCATAATAAATATGAATTAAGTTATAATGAAACTAAGATGTATAAGACCTCTAAAGAAAAATACACTTCAATTAGTAATATTAGTAAGGACCTAAATTAATAAAAGATACATACTTGTGGCTTAGAAGACTCAATATTTAAAAATCTCAGTTCTCTCAAAATTTACTTATAAACATTAGAGTCTCAATGTAAATTCTAAGAAGACTTTTTAATAAAACAGTAGCAGATTCTATAATGTATGCAAGCCAAGAACAGCCAATTTTTTTGAAGAAAAACATGGGCAGACTTGTTTCTCCAGCTATCAAGACAATATAAAGTTATAATATTTTTTAAGATAATGTACATCAAAGGTAGAAAAATAAATATTCATATATGCATACACTGAAATACACAGAAGGAAAATGAGCAATCTCAAGCAACTCACCACAACATAGAAGATATGTATATACACACATATATAGCAAAAAGGCAGAAATAAACATTAATCCATACTGCAAAAGCAGGCAGAACTAAACTGTATTATTAGGAGATATGTTTTACTCGTGGTAAAACTACAAAGAAAGCTAAGATATTACTAATACAGAAGTGAAACTCTATCTGTGTGGGAGAAATGGAGTTGTGATCAAAGACCTGGGTGGTGGTGACATGGATGTTTGCTTTATAAATATTTAGTAAGCTCAACACCTATTTTAATGTACTTTCTATGTGTATATTATATTTCACAATGAAAATAGGGATTACTAAATTATCAAAACTATTACTAAATTAGTTACCAAAACAGTGATTAAGACAGTACGGTATTATAGAGATTGACAATTAGGTCAATGGAACAAAAAATATTACACATATATAAATCGAATTGTTTATGTCAGATGTGTTGCTATAGAAACAGAGTTTTAAATAAATTATGTGAAACAATTGGATTTTTATGTGAAAAAACAATTTTTAGACCTCTACCTCACACCATACACAGAAATCTGTTCTTGGTAGATTGCAGGCCTAAATATTAAAGATAAAGCAATAAATATTCTGGGGAATAATATAGAAGAGTATCTTCATGATCTTGAGGTACAAAATGGTTTCTTAAGCAAGACACAAAAGCACTAGCCTAAAAAGGAAAAGACAAATTGAATTAAGTAAAAGTTAAGGATTGTTTATTCAAAGACAGCGTGAAAACTGAAAAGCAAACCACAGAATGGGAGAGATTTGTAACAAGATACCCAACAAACGACTTAATCTGTAATATCTATACACCTACAGATCTGTAAGGAAACATAAGATTGATCAACATTATTGGTAAACAATGAAGTGAAAATTGAAATTAAAATGAGTTACACTCTAACTCAGGGGTGTCAAATTCATTTTCACCAGGGGCCACATCAGCCTCATGGTTGCCTTCAAAGGGCTGAATGTAATTTCAACTCCTTAACAATTAAGGAGTAGTTACATTTATACAGCCCTAAAATTATTTCACACCTGATGTGGCCCCCAGTGAAGATGAGTTTGACACTCCTGAACTAACTCATACACACCAAATTAAAAATCTGACGGTATCGGGTGCTAACACAGACGTAGATGATGGGAACTGTCATACAGTGCGGGAGTGTAATGTACAACCATTTGGAAACAGTTTGGCATTTTCTGGTAAATGTCCCAGCAATTATGCTTCAGGGTATATCATCCCAAGGAACTTACACAGCTGTGCACCAGGAGGCCTGTGTATAAGAGCATGCATAGCAGTATTGCTCTTAATAGCCCCAAACTGGAAACAAAGTCAGGAGACCGCAAAAGCCCGGAGACAAAGAGAATGGGCAGTACTGCCTTGGATCCTGATGGCTTTTTAGTTCTGGTTCCGGTCTCTGGTGTGGCCCAACTGCCTTTTGTACTCTTTTAATAAATTTCCTATTTTGCTTAAGTGAATCTGAACAGGTTTGCTGTGTTTTTGCAATCAACAGAGCCTTGCTTAGGGAAAATAACATGGAAGGGGAACCTATAAATTACAAGAGACTTCAGAAATTTAGTGATCAATGTGAAAATCATATTTGAGCCCTGATGTAAACAACAAATATTGTAAAAGAAAGTCCAACATATAATAGCAAATGATTTTTTAAAGGTCACCCTGAAACCCACTGCATTTCTGGCCCGAGGTCTCTCATGAGGTTCCAATTAAGGTGTCAGTCATCTCAAGGCGCTACTGGGGCAGGAGGATCACTTTCGAGGCTCACCCATGTGTTTGCAAGCAGGTCTGGTTTTCTATCTTTTCTTTCTCTCTCTCTCTCTCTCTCTCTCTCTCTCTCTCTCTCTCTCTCTCTCTCTCTCTCTCTCTCTCCCTCCCCTCACCCAAGGACATGCTTATTGATTTTAGAGAGAGGGGAAGGGAGGGAGAGAAAGAGAGAGAGAGAGAAACATGTATTGGTTCCATCATACACTCCCTGACTGGGGACCAAACCAGCAATCCAGGCACGTTCCCTGACTGGGAATTGAACCTGAAAACTCTTGATTTAGGGGACGATACTCCAACCAATTGAGCCACACCAGCCAAGGCTGGCTTGATTTTCTCACCATTTGGGACTCTCCCTGGGTTCCTTAAGTGTCCTTGTAGCATAGCAGCTGGTAGGAGCAACTACATATGTGGAGCCTGTAGTTCAAAAATTATTCAGAATTTCAAGATCATCAGAGTAGAGCATGAAGCCTAGGGCTCTATGTGATTGCTTCAGTCACACAGTCATGAACTCAACATGGGTGGCTGCTGACATGCTTGAAAGAGGGCAACCAAGCCAGAAGCCGCAGTCTTCTTGCAACCTAATCTCAAAACTAATATCCTATCTTTTTTTGTTGTAGTTTATTTATTAGAAGCAACTTACAAGTTCCACCCCACACTTACAGGTCAGGGATTATACAGGCCATGAACACCAGTTAGCTACTGCAGGCCCTCAACCGCAGCAGCCATGTGTGAGATAAGCAGGGAAATGTGAACATGGACTGGATATTTGATAATGTTAAAGGGCCATTATTTTTTTAGGTATGATAGTGATATTATAGTTGAGTTAAAAGAAGGTCTTCTTTTAAAGATACATACTGAAATATTTACAGAGGAAATGATTTCATGTCTTCAGGCTTGCTTCAAAGTCATGTGGAGTGGGAGAAAGTAGTGGCACCGGTGAAACAGGACTGGCCATGCCTTGACAGTTGTTGAAGCAGGTGGTGGATACAGGGGAGTTCGCTGTACTCTATTTTTGTATATGATTGAACATTTGCATTAAAAACAAAAAGCCTTGTTTGCCCAAGGCAGTAAATTATTGGCTCAGTGGGCTCCCTGATGTGATCTGAGTTGAGGCCTTCAAGGGCAGGAGCTATGGGGCTTCAGATATCAAAAAGGTGACACCATGCATGCTAACCTGTTTGCTTCAAAATTTCCTGATTCAACAGGGGAGTGGGAGGAGGAACGAGGGGGAAAAGGTACAGAGAATAAGTAACATAGATGGTAGGGAGAAAATAGACAGGGGTAGGGCAAGGATAGTATGGGAAATGTAGAAGCTAAAGAACTTATAAGTATGACACAAGGACATGAACTAAAGGGGGGAATGTGAGTTGGAGGCGGTGTGCAGGGTGGAGGGGAGTGAAGGGGGCAAATGGGACAACTATAATAGCATAATCAACAAAATATATATTTTTAAAAGTTTCCTGATTCTCGTGGTACTTTTTAGAAAAGAATGTAAGTATTGAAGAAGGAGCTGGGGGAAGAGATGAGACTGATTAGCATATGGAAGAGACACAACACCTATCGAGCTGGAGTCGAGCCAGTTAAGTGTGATTCTCACCTCGCTCTCCAGCTCAGTCGTCAGTCCTGGAGGATTCTCAGGGCCTTCTTGTACTAGGCTGCGGGTGGCAGAGGGGCTGCTTCTGAGTCGTCGGAAGTTGAGGTCTCATTGCTGTGATATTCCCTTTCCATGGAGCATGAAGACCTCGCAGTAAAAGATGTTTAAGCCTATGATGTATAATTGAGGTGTAAAACCATTTGGTACAATACAAAAAAAGATAATAAAAGGCACTAATTAAAGGCTGTATGCCAAGGGATACTAATACCATACTCAGTCAGCTATATACGTAGATCATGTTTATTTTAAATATTCTTTACAGTTTTTATTTAAGGTGACTTTTAAAAGCCAAGCTACATTTCTTACTTAAATTGTCTTGCTTTTCAGTCCTGACGTTCAGTTTGCTGGCGAGGCAACTCATTCCACCTCTCAACGTCTCATATGCAGCTTTCTGTTCTTCAATCCTTTATGTGATTTTTGGATCATGCCATCAAATGTCCATTGGTGAGTTCAGCTCTGGAACCACCCGAGGTGGATGAAGTCCCCACCTTAATTATGGACTTATTGCTAAGGAACGCAAGTTAAAGCTACGTTTAAAGTAGAAAGGCGGCAGGGGGACATTCTATTCACAGGATTAGTGTTTAGATTTTAGAAATGGAACACTTCTAGTGTGTCATTATTAATGTCACCACCAGATAAGCAGGCCAGAAAGCTGTTTCCCAAAGGAATTAAAGGACATTGGGGTAAGGCTGCCCTCAACCAGGAAGATCTAGAAACAATTTTGCCAGTACTTTTAGAGCAGATCCATCTCTCAGCTGGACCCATGATAACCAAACTTCATGGGCCTGATTTATAATTATCATGTCAGCTTATTAATTTACAGTGAGAAAATGCTGTCATAGTAATCAAAACATTCAAATCTGCAGGATGAGTACTTTCTTTCTCAGAGTCAAAAGTCCATCTACTATTTAATAATGAGAAATGACTGATACAGGAACCAAACTAGTCAAAGGTCATGTAATCAGCCCATTTACTAGGTGAACCTGCATAGAAAACAAGTCACGAACTGCCCAGCAGTCTTGGAAGGGCGTGGCCAGCATTCACGCAGTGAAGTGCCTTTTCCTGGCTTCCCCCACACAGCCAACAGTGAAAACTTTGCCTCTCCTACCTTTTCTCCAGATGTGTTTGTTCAGTCTGGAGCCATCCCATTCTTCTAGATGTGGAGTGCTACTGTGCCTTTTGAAAGGGCAATATCACATATTTTTACTAAAATCCAGTATGTGTTGATTTTACATTTGAACATGAGAGAAAAATTGTATTCCCATATTCCCAAGGCATATCACAATTATTTCTAAATACTGATAGTAAGGCCTAGTAGAGTTTTGTTTCTGTTAGGCAATTTAAAAGTCAGGTTTGTCTTTTGCTCACATACCCATATGTAGGTCAGCATGAAGACTAAACAAAATTATCTTTAAAAGGGGTTGAGCTCTGTCTCATTTTGTACCTAGTAAATTTTTCATAAGTGTGTTAAGTATTCTTCTCCTTACAATATTGTGGTTTAGCTTTGTTTTCTGATACTTTCACCACCACCTCACCTTTCACCGCCTCTAAGAGCAGGCCCAGGGGCTGAACCTGATACATGTTTCCAGTCAACACCCTTTGATTCCCACTCTACCTGCCCACAGTGAAAGAGGTTATTGTCTGGACCACCAGGATCTAAGTGCTGTGACTTGGTCACAGTTTGTGGAGCCAGAGGTTTTGATTTGCCTTTTTTTCTCTCTTATTTCTCCATGGCCACTTTAAAATAAGAGAAGTTCTTCAGATGAAGGACAAAGCAACATAAGACCATGACTTGAGTTTGTCGATATCTTCAGTTTACCTGGACTTAAAACCTTACTTTCTGCCTGAACATGTTTTTTCATAGGTCCCTTCTTCCTCTTGAGCACACTGGTGATCAATATCCTGAAGTTGCACCCATTCAACAGTGGCCACCTGATACTGGGCTCTTTCATCAAACAGGACTTTTCCAACCCCTCCTTCTACATGGCCTATAACAGATCCTTGAGTGTGGTGGCATCCACAACATTTCTGACTGGGATTATTCAGGTAGGACCTGCGTCTCCAGACCTCGGAAAGAGAAATAAGTAAAGGGGCTACAAATGGGCTCCTGCCCCTAATCACGCCTGTTACCTATTATGATACCCCTGGAACTTCAGTGATTTGTTTCTGGAAAATTTGTGGGATGTGTGAATAGACTGTGACAAAACTTCTCCCTTGCCAGAAATCACCCACCATTGATTTTATTTTTGTTTTTATTACTCAGAACAGCTTCACTTTTTCATTTAGTTTTCTGACTCTGTGCTTGCACCTTCAAAACTGTCACATGAGTTTCTGCTCCTCACTACAGAAAGCATGCTTGGTCCTGCCACAGACACATTTAGCCCACATGGACCCACCACAGGCCCTGCTGACGTGTTTTTCCTTTCAGACCACCTCACTAGAACTTTAGGTCTCATAGCACGAACTCCCCGAAGTCGGCCTGGGTGCACGCCACATGCAGACTGTGGTGCTTTCCCAGCCTTCTTGCTGTAAAAGTAAACAATTCTGTTCCCAGGGGTTCAGGACAGCCTAGTTTTGTTAGAGGGGGTATTGTAGGACAGCTGCCACCAGTATGTCAAACCCTGGGCCACTGTGAATGCCTGAAGACACCATCCCCAGGAGAGGAAAAAGCCATCCACCATTAATTTTGGATGAGATACTGTACACATTCACCCATCCCTTCTCTAAAATTAAAGAGGGGCCTTAGTAGATTTCATGTTTTTAAAAATTCCTCTACATTCTTTCAATAAGAATAGCACTGACAGGCTCGAATACAATGTCTTAGGTTAGTAAACATTGGAGTCAGACCTGGAACATTTTCCTGCAATGATAGGACCGCAGCTCAAGGACAATAATATCAATGACTTGTTAAAATATCAATGTTTATTTTTTGGCAATGTCTTTCATTTTTCTCTGACAATCTACCATCTGAAGCTTAATCCACCTATCTAAAACCACATATTACATATTTCCCTTTCTTCTCAACTAGCCCACTCTCTAGCCTACTTTCACTGATCTATCCTGGGACCATCTTTCATTAGGTGAGGATTTGTGGAAAGCCTAAAAAGGCAAGTTATTAGGGTAGGCTGACCCCAGCCCTGACATTTGCCAAGAGTATGAACATACTTAAATTATCTTACCTTTGTGGGCCTTTGCTGTCTCAAGCATAAAATGGGAAGAATAATATTTGTTTTCTGGAGTTCTTATCAAGATTAAGTGAGAAAATACATGTAATACTCAGCTGAGAACCTATCACTTAGTAAGCCTCATAAATTACAATTACTGACAACAGAGAAATAAATTTGGTACTTTAACAGAGAGCAAAACATTTTTTTAAAGATATAATTCCTGTACTTAAAAAAAAATCCAGTATTGTAGGAAAAGATGAAATAGCAGGCAATGAGTCAGTAACCTATCAATCATCTGAAGGCCTTGAGCATGTTCTGCCCCCTCCTTTGACCTTCAGCTTTTTCATTTAATGAAGGAGACATTCCATATTCAGGAAGATGGAATAGATGTACTTTCCTCTATTCCTCCTGCTAAGTACAACTAACATCCTTGGAACCTTATATGTAAAACAAATGTAAGAAGATTCTGAAAAGTGAAGAGAAGGCAGCAAATGGGCTGGGAACCTCAGGACACTGGGAGAAACACAGCGGAGAGTTTCTTCTTTGCCTCACGTATCTTAATCTTCCTGCTGAAGAGGCCAGAAACCTGAAGAACCAATAGGTGCAGACCAAAAAAAAAAAAAAAAAAAGAACCCCAACGAAAGTCTGCCACAGGACCAGGATAGGCTAGCAAGATTGAAAACATTAATACACTGACTGGTCTACTCCAAACACCAACAAAGAATGGAATTATGGTATCGCCACCATTCATGTCAGCAGAGGCCAAGTGGGGAGCCTAGACTTCCACCCTCACTTACCTATAATGAGGTGCTCCCCTGCTCCCAACCAGGATAGTGTCAGAGAAGGCTAAATAGAGAGTCAGAACTTTTACCGGCTGGACAGTAATGAGACACCCATCCGACTCCATGCTGGGGTGATGTCAGAAGGCAGAGTGAACAGTCAGGTCTTTCACCCCCACATAGCAGTGACGAGGACAGCCTTCCTCTGCTGTGATGTTCATGTGGGAAGTAGTAAAGGCATTCCTCTCTGTCCCAGCTGGGATGGGCTTAGTGTAGGGCCGGAACCCTCACCCTGCCCAGCAGCACTGGAGAGCCCCTAGTGCCCCAGGTGTCAGTGGAGGCCAAGAGGAGGACCTGGACTTCCACCAGGCAATAGCAAGGTGGTGCCCTCTCCTTCCCCTGCCAGCACTCTGTCAAAATAAACTAGTTCAAACAGAAGGCTCGAATAACATCCAGAGTCTCATAACACAGTACCCAAAATGTATGACTGATTGAATTGAAAATCACTTGTCATATTAAGAACAAGGAAAATCTCAACTTGAATGAAAAAAGACAGTAAAAATATTCTAACACTGAGATGACAGAGATATTAGAATTGTCTGGAAAGATTTTAAAGCAGCCATCCTAAAAGTGGGTCAGCAAGCAACTATAAACGTATTTTATAAAACTGAAAAAATAATCAATTTTCAGCAAATAAATAGAAAATATAAAGAAAAACCAAAATAGATATTTTAGAACTGAAAAATGCAATAAACAACATTAAAAATTTAAAGGCTAGGCTGAACAGCAGAATGGAGGAGACAGAGAAAAGAAGCAAAGAACTTGAAGAAAGAATGATAGAAATTACCCAATCTGAACAACAGAGAGAAAATAGACTGAAAAAAATTAACAGAGCCTTAGGAACAGTGGGATTAGAACAAAAGATCTAGCATTTGTGACAAAGGAGTCCAGAATGAGAGGAGAAAAAAATATGAGGTTGAATTACTTAAAGAAATAATAGCTGGAAAAAATAAAATAAAACTATTTTTATTTAAAAAAGAGGTAATAGCTGGAAACTCCCCAAATTTAGCAACATATCCAATCCTATAGATTCAAGAAGCTCAGAAAATAAATCCGTAGAAATGCACAATAAGACAAATCATAGTCAAAGTTCTGAAAACTAGAAACTGAAAAAATCTTGAAAGCAGTGAGAGAAACACTTTTCCTATAGGGGAAAACAATTCAAATGATAGCAGATTTCTTATCAGAAACTGTGGAGGCCAGAAGGGGGTGGCACGGTATTTTTCGTTCAGTGAAAGAAAAGAACTGTTAATCCAAAATCATATACTCACTGAAAATATCATTCAAGAATGAAGGGGAGGTCAAGATATCCTCAAATGAAGGGAAACTAAGGGAATTTGTCATAAGCAGACCTACCCTAAGAGAATGGCTAGAGGAAGTTCCCTAAAAAGAAATGAAATGATAAAAGAAAGATTCTTGAAACATCAGGAAGAATGAAAGAGTGAAAATGTGAATAAATGCAATAGATTTTTCTTATCCTCTTGGGTTTTCTAAATTATGTTTGATGGTTGAAACAAAATTATAACATAATTCTTTTATAAACATAAAGGGAGGTAAGGTTTCTGTACTTTGCTTGAATTGGTAAAATATTGACACCAGTAGATTATAAGTTATGTAGATATAATGTAATATCTAAGGCAAGCACTAAAGAAGCTATACAAAGAGATACACTCAAAACAATATAGACAAATAAAAATGGAATTCTAGAAATGTTCAAGTAGCGCACCAAAGTCAGGAAAAAGAAAAAGATAAATGAAAACAGAACGAACAGAAAAATAGCAGACATAAGCCCTAATATAGCAACATTTACACTAAAGATAGAGGTTGACATATTTTAAAATATACTGTCTATAAAAACCTTCAAATACAATGATATAGACAGGTTGCAAGTAAAAGAATAGAAAGACTGAATGCAAGTATGAGTCCAAGGAAAGCAGAACCGACTCTACTAATATCAGATAAAGTAGACCTCAGAGCTAAGAAAATTACCAGAGGTAGAGGAGGGCATTATGTAACAATCAAAGGATCACTCCACCAAGAAGTCACAGCAATTCTGAGTATATACGCACCCAACAGGAGAGCTACAAAATATGTGAAGCCAAACGAACAGAACTGAAAAGAGAAACAAATTCACAGTTACAGTTGGAGACTTCAACACTCCTCTCAATAATTGATGAAACAACTAGTCAGAAAAGCAGTAAGGAAATAATAAAACTCAACAACACTATTGACTAACAGGATTTAAGAGATATTTACAGAACAGTCCATCTAATAAATAGCAGAACACGCATTCTTTTTAATGACTCATGAAACATATCCCGAGATAAACCATATCCTGAACCATACAACTAACCTCAATACATTCAAATGAGTTACTATCATACTGTGTTCTCTGACCACGGTGGAATCAAACTAGAACTCAGTGACAGGAAGTTAACAGAAAATCTACAAATATTTTGATATTAAACAACATACTTCTAATAAACCATAGGTTAAAAAGTAAGTCTCAAGGAAAAATTTGAAAAAATACATTAGGGTAAATGAAAAATACAAATACCAAAATTTGCAGAACACAGCTAAAGCAGTACTGAAAGGGAAAAAGGGAAATTTATAGCACTAAAATGCATACAGTTGAAGAAAAAAATGGGTTCAAATTAATAGTCTAAGCTCCCACCTCAAGAACCTAAAAAAACTAGAGCAAATTAGACCCAAAATAAGCAGAAGTAAGGAAATAATGAAGAACAGAAATAAATGAGATTGAAAACAGGAAAGCTTACATACTCATGATTCCTATGTAAAATTCCTGACGTGACATAATCATGGAAATGGAAAACAGATTGCTGCCAGGGATCAAGGATGAGGGCGGAGGTAGGAGAATGAGGTTGGGAGTAGGGATGGGAGGTGAGAGGCAGGTGGGGGTTGGCTACAGAGGATCAACAGGAGGGATCCTTGCGGTGATGGAATTATGGAGCATCCTAACTGTGGCACTGCACTCCGGTTTTTCAGGGTGTTACTATTAGGGAAAATCAGGTAAAGAGTGCACCGGGTCTCTGTCTTTTGTTTCTGACAATTGCCTATCAACCCCAATTGTTGAACATAAAAAGTATAAACTTAAAGATCTCTAAACTAGATGATAATGTGTAATGTTTATTTCTGTGTGCTAGTCATTGTTGAAAGCACTTTATATGTATTATGTCTTTGGATCCTCACAACTCTCCCTTTTTGAGGGCAGATACGACTATGGTCCTTATTTTAAGGAAACAAATGTACAATGAGGTTAAGTGAATCGCCCAAGGTAATTCAGCTAGCTAGTAAGATCCCAAACTGGGATTTTGGCTCAGGGTGATCTGTCTTCAGAATCTGTGCTTTAGATAAAGTGCAAACTAATATTAATAAAAGTAAAGAGTTTAGTGTCATAAGAATATAAAATAAAGGAATAATCTTTAGTTGGCTTGGGGTTGTGTGGGAAGGAAACAACCATTTGTTGAGCCTTTCTTTCATTCTTGAATGTTTAGTGCTTGCTTTCTATAAGAATACCAGATGGGTTTCATGTCACAAGACAAATCTGAGTGATTGACAATGGCTGCCTAGAAAACTATGTTAACACAGATTCTGATACCACATAACAGCTGGGCAAGAGAGTTTTATACTTATAGATAAGAGAAGGGACCCCCCAAAACCAGAATTATCTTCTAGATGGCAGGCCCCTTGTAGTACAGGCTTTCCCCACTAAATGAGCGTTCTAGGAACCCATGTGTATCAGTGGGCCAGCTGGTGTTGTTGTGAGAGGCTGTGTTAGGCTTCAGTGAACTGTTTTTGAAGACTCTTTCAAGGTGTTTGCCCACTTCATGGTAGGTGATTTATGAGCGCACCTGCACACATCACACCAAGTGTTCAGCAGTTTTTGACCAAAAAATGGCATGACCCCCTGCCTCACCCTCCCTATTCACCTGATCTCACCCCGAGCAACTTTTTTTTGTTTCCCTGTATGAAAAAGTATTCAAAGGAAAATGGTTTGCTGATGTGGAAAAGGTGAAACAAAAAATGGCAGCACTAAAATGTATCAAAATCAACAAGTTCAAAAACTGTTCTGAGCTGTGGAAAAAATGTCTCAGTAGGTGTATTGTATCAAATGGAGAGTACTTTGAAGGTGACTGAAGTTTAAACATGTAAGAATAAGTCCACAATTTTTATAAATAAATTCCATTTTGAGGGGGTCCCTCCCTTGTACTTCCCACTTACAAGGTGTCAGGAAAGTATGACATAAAAAATGAGTGATATGTATTTTTATTTGGTTCTATTTTCAGATTTGAGCTAAGTGTTTTACACATGTTGTATAATGTAATGCACTCACAACATCGTGTGTTATTACTCACAATTTGTAGACTAGGGAACTGAAGCTCAGAGAATTTAGTTAACCTGTCCAAACTCACACAGCCAGGGAGTGGCAGAGTTAGGGTGGCAGCCAAGTCCTCCACCCCCAGGAACCTCACGCTTTTCATCACACCTCCTAAAGAAGGGGTGTTTTATTGAGCTCTTGAAAGAGGTGATGGACATGGATTACCAACAAAAGAGAGGTTCATGCCCTGACCGATGTCACTCACTTGGTCAGGTGTCATCCTGCAAAGTGAAAGATCCTTGGATCATTTCCAGTCAGGGCACATGCCTGCATTGCGGGTTTGACCCCAGTGGGGGTGCTTAGGAGAAGCAACTGATTGATGTTTCTATTCCTTTCTTTCTCTTTCCCTTGCCCCACTCCAAAAAATAAATAAATAAATAAAATCTTTTTAAAAAGAGGGGCTCATGCATAAGCACAGAAGTAGACATCAGCCAGTCACAAAGACAGGAAGTGGATTGGCCCCATTAGAGGCGAGGGGAGTATTGAGTTGTAGTGACTGGAGATTAAGGCTGAGACATGGCGCCCAGTTGACAGGGAGCTTTGAAACAAAAAGCTTTTAAAGTTAAAAGATTTATTCTTCCAAGTTTGTTTTCTGAGAGCGTCTAGTCCAGTGGAAGATAAAGTGGTGACAATAGCAAGCTTCAAGATTTTGAGGTGTTTTCCCCGTCTTCTTCATGTGCTGTGCCAGTTTTCTGAACCTACCCTCTTAAGGGGGTTGGGATCCACCTTTTATCCATCAGTTTTCCAATTGTGTCTTTATCATAAAAGATGGACATGCATATTGCAAAAATCTCAAATAATATGGTATAAATAATAAGGTATTACCACTAACTTTTAATCCTATTCTTCAAAGATAACTTCTATTAACAGTTTGATGTTTGTACTAAAGATCCATTGTATATTTAGAAATATACATAATTTATTTTACTATATATAACATTTAAAATATATATTTATATGTTTCATATGTATATGTGCATGTAGAATACTATTTTATACACATATGTAGCATATATAATCCTGAAGACATAAATTCCATTTAATTATTCTTAGTAAAGGGAAGAGTCAAAGGCTCAGAAATTTGAGTTGGAACTCAAGTTTTTTAACTTGTCTTTTCCTTTCTGAAAAGCTTCATTCCTCACAGGAATGTTAATATCTCCTGGAAAAGGTTCTCAGAGCTTCTAATGAAAAGGCTCTGTAGGAAGGCAAAGCGTGTTCTGATTACTCTGTTACCATTAACCTTACTTAAGTCAACAAGGTCAGTGGATTCGAGAGCAAAAACTTAAGCTTCGGTGCCTGCGAGGGAAGAAAGAAGTGTGGTCTGGTGCCCCTTGGCCTCCAAATGAACGCCAAGGGCCTGCGGTGTCTCATTCATCACCGCTGGTTAGGGAAGGAGAAACGGAAGCGTCGTCAGAGGGGCCTGGCCTAACTTTCTTGTTGGAAAGCCACTGAAGAGAAGTTAACTGGCGCCGTTGCTGGTTGGATGACATTCTGCCTGTTTTTCTTTTTCATCCGAACTCCCCGCAGCTGTCAATGGGCATGTTAGGTTTTGGCTTTGTGACCACGTACCTTCCGGAGGCTGCGATCAGCGCTTACCTGGCTGCCACGGCAATACACATCATACAATCCCAGCTGACTTGCATCTTCGGGATTATGATTCATTTCCACGCTGGTCCCATCTCCTTCTTCTACGTGAGTAGTTTCTACTCTCGCTCAAATTACAAATGCCCCTCCTCTTGCCCCCCGAAACAAGTGGATCCGAGTGGAGAGTCTCTTGCATAGGCAGCTGGGTCAACAAGGTCTGGAAATAATTTTCTCTTTCCTCGATTTACAATCTTGATTCCTTGGAGACACCAGTTGAGGCCTGATCTCAGTTGCATTGACCATGTTGCCCAGCTTTTTAAACTAAAGTGATTTACATTAAATTGTGATCTTTAGTATACTATATCTATTATAATTCTCCCCATGACACGCCTCATAACAGACATGTATCCTAAGATATCTAAAGAACATGAATTGCTACGCAATCCCTACATGCAAGAATGGTGTAGGAGCCAAGCTCAAGTACATATATGGTCTGGGAAAATTAATACAGATTAGGCTAACAAATGGAACTCCTGGGTCCTTTGTGTTACACTGAAATATATAAAGTGTATACTTTCCTTTTTGGGCATTACAGTCTTTTAATATCACTTTTTCAACTAAAAAAAAATACATATCTACTCACTCGGTCAAGACTCTTGTGCCCAGCAACACCGCCTAGGGACTTCTTACTGAACTAATCTAGAAAGTGTCATTTTCTAGATTTAGGCAATTACATATCCTTTCTAAGACTTTGTAATTTTGTTTTCTTTCAGAACATAGTTAACTACTGTATGTCTCTCCCAAAAGCTAACTCCACCAGCATCCTACTGTTTCTAACTGCTGTTGTCACTCTGAGAATCAACAAATGCATCAGAATTTCCTTCAATCAGTACCCCATTGAGTTTCCCATGGAGGCTTTTCTGGTAGGTGTTTTCATGCCCCAAATTCATGATTCAGATAATTTAAAATACCTGACTTTAAAAAAAAATTAAATAAAAAGCAACCCAGGAAGGGAAAGACTATAAAAATAATAATTCAAAAATATATGTTGAATTGTGACAAAGCAGAATACATTTAGTTTTAAATGCTAGCTTATATTTGTAAAACATACTTATTTTCAAAGGACTTTCATCTATTGTATGTTTTTCATACTATTTAAATATTAAGATTTCTCCTCCTTTTGAAAGCAATACAGGCTCATCCTAACAATTTTGTAAAACATAAAGAAGGAAAAAAAGGAAGAGAAGAAATTCCTATAACTGCACCACCCAAAGTCAGCTACAGTTGATACTTCTAGATTTTCAGTTACTCACCTTTTCATCCTCCAAACAAATACATGATGTGCCTGTGCTGAGTGTTGGTGAACTTCCATCCTCTTCTCTGTAGAAGTTTAGTTTCTCTTTTAGTCTAGCTGCTGTCCTGCAGTCACCCAGCCTCCTCCCGTTCCCACCACGCTGCAGTACAGGCACCAAGGGAGATGAGGTGTGAACGGCATCACCTAACTCATGTCACTAGTAAGTGGCAGAGCCAGGGCTCACTACTGTCTAATAATAACATTTCTTGTTTCTTATTTAAAAAATCCAGTGATAACATTTATCTTTTGCAGTTGTAATTAAATTTTAAAATGATACAGACACTTTCATAAATAAAGCTTAAGAATTTTTAAGTCAGTGTTTCTCATATTAGGATAGGTGAATTATTTTCCCTTTAAGAAGTGTTCTCTTGCAGAGTACTTAGAGTTTGCCAAATATCCCTGTGCTCCCCCACATTTCCCAGGCACCCTTGCGTTTAGGCAAGACCATGTGACTTTGGAGCCAAAGCGTGAGAGACGAGGTGTGAGTCCCCATGTACTCCCTTCCCCTGCTGTGATAGTCATAGGCCTGTTTGCTGAGATGATAGCACCTGCGGGTGGAATTAGCTTGGATCCCTGAGGCACCCTTTGCAACAAAGCTGCCCTGGAGAGACACAGACCCACAGTGGACTTTGTGTAGGCAAATAACAACTTTTATGTGTTAAGATAGCATGGTTTGTATGTTGCCACAGCATACCTATCCTACACTAACTAATCCAGGTCTCTACCGTTCATGACTGAAAGAGCATAGGAACTGCTTTGGAAATTGAGACTAAGCTTTGTCTCATCACTGTTTGCCTCTCTAGAGGTGCATATTCTTCCTTCCTTGGAGTAGTTGAAAAGCTATTGATTCAGGACAAAGGCTGAAGGTCTGCTTTTACAAAAGGTTTCTAAAGCACTGCACGCAAATAGTGGTGCCCTGGCACCTAGGAGGCGATGTGCACATGGAGTTTGGGGAGTGGAGTCAGAAGCAATCTCTCCTTTCCCCGGAACCCCACCCAGTTCTGGGGCCTTAGGAACCCAAGGCTTTGGAGCCGCCGGCAGATGGCATCACAGACATCAGCCGTCTCATTTCATTCAGTTTTATCAAGGCATAACTGACATATAAAATTGTAAGATATTTAAATTGTGCATCATGTTGACATATATGTACATTGTGAGAGGATTCCCCCCTCTGGTTAATTAACACGTCCATCACTTCACATATTCATCTTTTGGGCGGTGGGGGTGAGAACACTTTAAGCCCTATTCTTTTATCAAATTTCAAATATACAGTACAGAGTTATCAGCTATAGTCCTCATGTTACATTAGTTCCTCACATTGTATTTGTTTCATAGGTGAAAGTCTATACCTTTTCATCAACTTTTTCCTATTTCCCCCACCACAACCACTTCTGTACTCTCTGTTTCTGTGTGTGTGACTGGTTTTGTTTTCAGGTTCCACATATAAGTGACACCAGGCAGTATTTGTTTCTCTCTGTCTGGCTTATTTCCCTTATGATGCCCTCAAGACCTACCCATGTTGTCACAAACCAGCCCCCTCTCGAGAGACATCAGCAACAGGAATGGTAGTGCTATTCCTCCAAGCAACCTGGAAAGCAGTGAATCAGGAAAGGAGGGAAGGAAGAACACAGAGGGTGCAGTGGGCTTCCTGTGGCTGGCACCTGGGTTGTGCTAAGAGGTCCTTGGACGTTCGGGGAACTCTGTAAATAATTAGGATGCGCCATGAAGTGAAGTGAGGGAGGAATCTGAGGCCCAGCAATACAAGTCCTTGAAGACCTAGAATCATTGCAACTTAGGTATTAAACGTTTTTTGTGACTTCATTTACACTCAGAGGTTACTGAAGCCTCCAATATGCTACTTATACACTTATCAAGTGATTGGGAACACTTTCTGCCCAAGGCAGGGATTAGAGGTGCAGTTTAGAACTAGAAAAAGACTTCATATTTCCCCTGCTGGTGAGGAAAATGGGAGACAGAAGAGAATAGTGGCCAGGGCCTGGGGTATAAAGAGTTTCTCACAGCGCCATCAAGAAGCTACTGTTTAGATGTGCAGCCACAGCCTTCACACACCCTCCAGTCTGGCCTGTCCTTAAGGTGGTAGTCTCAGATGTGAGGAACATTTTCAAGGCTGTACTGAGATCCAGGTAGAATCTACTGACAAACAATTCAAGAGTCCCATAGCTATAAGAAATGATACATACTATATGTTTATCATGTATTTGTGTGTCCGTAGTTAGACTGTGTAGCAAATATCAAGAAAAAAGTGTCAGTAGTAGTTGCCTTTGGGTGATTTAGTTTTGCTTGTTAATTTTTCATAATTTTCTATTTTCCTTTATGAGCAAGTATTATCTTTACACTGGAAATAAAAGAGTCCCTTGGCTACTTGCCACACTTCTTGCCCCTTAACTACACAAAGAACAAAACTTGTCTTCTCTGACTCAAGTCATGATCCAGGTTCTTCCCTCCATTCTGAGCGTTAGGCTTCCGAGGGTTCTCATCTGGTCACAGCTCCACAGCTAGACCAGCGGCTACCTGCTCAGTGTCTGGTTGAACTCTCAGAGAAGATGCTGGGGAAAGATTTATATGTTAGGAAAATGGGGTAAAGCAACTATATAGTTATTATTTTAAAACCTAGGCATTGAGGGCCCTGGCCAGGTAACTCTGATGGTTAGAGCATTGTCCCAATACACCAAGGTTGTGGGTTTTATCCCTGGTCAGGGTAACTGCAGGAATCGACCAGTGAATGCATAAATAAGTAGAACAACAAATCTCTCTCTCTCTCTCCCCCTCTCTCTCCCTCCCTCTCTCTTTCTCTCCCTCTCTCTCTCTAAAATCAATAATTAAAAAAAATTTAAACCCTAGGCATTGAGTTCTATTGTCCATGGTTTAATTTGCTTTGGTGTGAGGTCTTTGTGAGGTATAACAGCAGCTAGATTATCTATTTTCCTTCTAGTTGAAATGAAAGGGAGACTTGCCATTTTAGAAATTAATGAATGGGGAGGAAAAAAGGCAAGTAATTGCTTTGCTAAAGACCTTTCTCCTTGTGCTATAAACTGCTGTTCCATATTATTAACAGTTAGTCAGTAATACAATTCTCAACATACCTCAACAATCCCCAAAAGACTTATTTATATGAGTGCAGCATACCTACATCTTATTTAAAACTGAGGCCTTGATACAGCTCTTACCTGAAAACATGCTTATATTTGCTCTATCAGGGGTGTCCGACCTGCAGCCCCTGGGCCCCATGCAGCCCAGAATGACTGTGAATTCAGCCCAACACAAAATCGTAAATTTTACGATTAAAACATTATGAGATATTTTTTTGATTACATGTCACAATGTATTTAATGTATGGCCCAAGACAACTCCTCTTTTTCCAGTGTGGCCCAGAGATGCCAAAAGGTTGGACACCCCTGCTAGATGTTCATAGTTGGTGAGGAAAGAGAAGTCCAGGGCATTCATTTGTCCCCACTGTATGGCTGAAGCTGCTTTCAATTTAGGCTACAGTGCTCAAAACAGCCTCAGGAACTAAGAGTCGGGGAGGACTTCTGCCTTCCTTGCTGCAGGGAACCGGCCCTGCCTCTCTCTCCAGCCTTCATGCATAGGGACAGACACACATTTCATTCCCTGTCCTGGCAGAAGCTAAGGGCGCCTCCACTCCTGGGAGCAATACATAAAATAATACTTACATGATTGTATGCCTTTTTTTAACCCCTACAGGTTCTTGGCTTCAGTGCATTTGCAAACAAGATAAACATGGCCACAGAAAACAGCAAGATGCTCATTGAAATGATTCCTTATAGGTTGGTAATTTCATTTTTGGAAACTACTTTTCTCTTTCTCTTACCTTCTCTTAGCCTCTGACCACATGGTGTGATTGATATTCTCCACTAGGGGTCTCTAAGCCACAGCCCCATTCAGGACACGCGTTTATATTCATTTTAGAACACAGAGGTTCATGAAAGGGGCTAGGACACCCCCTGGTTTCTTCTCCGGTCAGCCTCTGACTCTCTTCCCACAGTGAACTAGTCCCCTTTCCCGAGTAAACTGTTGGAGATGTGGAGTACCAGAGAGACTTGTGCATATTCTCCCTGAGACATTATGGGCCTTCTCAACCTCCATGCCTGTCTGACTAACTCTCAAGGATGGGACAAGAGATGCCTCTGTTTTCCTAGCCGCTTTCCTGGGGCTCAGTGCTCACGAGGTGAGCATTCCTTCTGTCTTCAGCCACTTAGGCTGAATCGGTGTTCTTGAGTAACACTGTACTATTACCCTGAGTAGAAAGCTATCCTCAACTACTCTGGCATATAGAGTTCTGAGGGATTCACAATTAATTTACATTATAATTCCTACCAGTGACTATGGGGCATCACTCTCACTTCTGTTGGGAAGTTATAATTTCTTTAACCTTGATGAGATGATCACTTTGGCTAAAAAAGGCAACATACTGCAGTTTGTTGACTCACAGGCAGGCTTTTGAAGAGTGTTGTTCATTTCCTCATGCTGTTCAATAGGGAGAACTGTAAAGAGTTAGAGATAGTGGCTCGCCCCCAGGGTCACCAAAGAGGCTACTTCGACAAACCAGACTGAATATTCTACAGTTCTCAGTGACACCTGATAATGGCTAAATCTATCTGAAATTCTGTTTAATTGGGGTGGGGGGCAGGGGAAAGTGGGCAGAACCCAGGCAGTGTGACGGTAAATAAGGTTTGGTCTCTACCCTCAGAAAAAAATAATATAAACAATGGAATTGATACATCATATAATTATTTTATTTTATTTACTTCTCACATTAATTATGAGATAGATATTATCCTCCTTTTATGGCTGAGGAAACTAAGACTTGCCAAGTTTAAATTACTTATCCATGATCACACAGCTGGTCAGTGGTGAAGCTACTCTTTGAACCCATTTCTATTTAATTCCAAAATCTGACTATAACCACTCTATCACTCTATTGTATTCAATATGCTTCTGTTATTAATGACAGAAACCATGCAGTCAGCTTTTGTTTATATTTTATCATAAAATTCAAGGTTATAGGTAGACAAGATGAAGTGACTGGAAATGGGGCGAGTGCCAGGCAAACCTCCAGAAGCCAGGTAATGGCACTGTCCCCTCTCTAAGCCCTCCCCACACAGAGCCACAGCAGTGAAGCTTGTTGCCCTACCCTGGCAATTTCCTAAGGCTCTGCCCCACACAGTTCACAGGTACCTTTTCTAAATAGGCCACACTACAATGACAGGAAGTAAAAGAAGCTCTACCTAATACACAGAAACAAACACAGAAGCTGCCAAATTGAGGAGACAAAGAAATGTGGCCCAAATAAAAGAACAGAACAAAACCCCCAAAAAGAATGAAATGAAATGGAGATAACCAGTCTATCAGATGCAACATTCAAAATACTGGAGATGAGGATGCCCAGAGAACTCACTGAGTAGGGCAGAAACATAAGGGAATAAATGAAGGTTACACTAAGTGAAATAAAGAAAAATCCACAGTGAACCAATAGTAAAGGGAAGAAAGTCAAGATTCAAAGCAACGATTTGGAACATAAGGAAAAAATAAATATTCAACAAGAAGAGAAAGAAGAAACAAGAATTCAAAAATACAAGGATAGTATATGAAGGCTCTGGGACATCTCCAAACATGCCATCTTCTGAATCATAGTGATGTTAGAAGAAGAGAAAGAACAGAAATTGAGAACTTATTTGAAAAAATAATGAAAGAAAACTTCCCTAATTTGGTGAAGGAAATAGACATGCAAGTCCAGGAAGCTCAGAGAATCCCAAACAAGTTGGACCCAAAGAGGAACACACCAAGACACATCATAATTAAAATGTCAAAGGTTAAAGATAAACAGAGAGTCTTAAAAGCAGCAAGAAAAAAGGAGACAGTTACCCACAAAGGAGTGCCCATAAGACTGTCAGCTGATTTCTCAAAAGAAACTTTGCAGGGAAGAAGGGACTGGCAAGAAGTATTCAAAGTGATGAAAAGCAAGGACCTACATACAACCAAGATTGCTCTATCTATCAAAGCTATCATTTGGAATGGAAGGGCAGATAAAGTGCTTCCCAGACAAGGTGAAACTAAAGGAATCCATCATCACCATATTATGTGAAATGTTAAAAGGACTTATTTAAGAAAAAGGAGAAGATCAAAACTATAAACATTAAAAATGCAACAAACTCACAGCTATCAACAACTGAATCTTTAAACAAAGAAACAGAATAAGCAACAATCAGAACAGGAATAAAAACATAAGTATGGAGATCATTTGGAGGGTTATTAGCTGGGATGGGGAAGGTGAGAATGCTCCCATTTACATTTCCCCAATGGTACAGGGATTAAGAAGCATAAATGGTAGGTACAAAATAGGGGGTTAAGAATAGCATAGGAAATGAAGTAGTCAAAGAACTTATATGCAGGACCCATGGACATGAACTAAGGCAGGGGGAGGGACTGCTGGAGCAAAGGAGGGTACCAGGCAGAAGGGGACAAATGTGGAAAAATTGGGACAATGGTACTAGCATAATCAATAACATACTTAAAAAAATAAAAACGCACATATAGGTCAAAGCAATAGAATAAAGAGCCCAGAAATATACCCATGCATATATGACCAATTAATTTATAAGAGTTCCAAGAATATACAAAGGGGAAGACAGTCTCTTGAATACATGATGTCGGGAACACTAGATAGCCACAAACAAAACAATGAAACTGGGCCACAAAAATTAACTCAAAATTGAGGAAGACTTAAATTTAAGACCTAAAATCATAAAATTCCTGGAAGAAAACATAAGCAGTAAGCTCCTTGATATTGATCTTTGTGATGATTTTTTTCAGATCTGACTCTAAAAGAAAAGGCAAAAAAAAAAAGCAAAAATAAACAGGTGGGGCTACATCAAAATAAAAACCTTCTGCACAGCAAATGACACTAGCAAAAAAAATGAAAAAGCGAACAATTGGGACGACTGTAATAGCACAACAATAAAAAAAATACATGGAAAGGGAGCCTGTCGAATGGGAGCAAATATTTGCATAGCATATGCCTGATAAGGGGTTAATGTCTTAAATATATAAAAAACCCATACAATTCAACAGCAAAAAATTAATTTCATTCAAAAGTGGGCAGAAGATATGAACAGACATTTTTCCAATGAAGACATACAGATGGCAAATAGGTGCCCGAAAAGGTGCTCAGTGTCGTCAATCATCAGGAAATGCTAATCAGAAGCACAACGAGATATCACCCACACCTGTTGGAATGGCTATTATTTTAAAACAACACACAAGAAATAACAATTATTGGGAAGGATGTGGAGAAAAGGGAACTCTTGAGCACTGAGGGAGGGAATGGAGGTTTCTCAAAAAATTAAAAATAGAACTATATGATCTAGCAATTTCATTTCTGGGTATTTATCCAAAAAAAATGAAACCAGTCACTCAAAAAGATAAATGCATCCCCACATTCACCGCAGCATTATTTACAATAGCTAAGACATGGAAACAACCTCAGTATCCATTGATAGATGAATTGATAAAGAAAATATGGTATATATACATAATGGAAAATTGTTCAGCCATAAAAATGAAGGGTGCGTGCAAGAGGCAACAAATCAATCAGCCTGTGTTTCTCTCACACATCAATGTTTCTTTCTGTTTCTTTCTTTCTCCCTTCCCCTCTCTCTAAAAATAAATGAGCAAAATCTTTGTAAATAAAAGACAATTAGACATTGTGTGCCTTCTGACAGAAGTATACACCATCACCTGTGAAGTACTTTTGCCCATCCCATACTTGTCCAAACCTGAAGGGCTAACCACCAATTTACAAGAAATGTAAGGAAGAGAAGAATACATTAAAGGATAAGAACACAATCAGCAAAATCTAGACTGTGGGAAAATATGCAGGACCAATGACCAGGTTTCCTCAACAACAACAACAACAACAAAAAATAGGAGGCAAAAAACCCACAAAGATATGTGGAGGGAACCTAAAGCTTAAAAGAGATCTGAGACTTAGCAATCAATACAATATATGGCCTTTATTTGGATTCTAATTTGAACGCATTGTAAAATATGTTTATGAAATATTGGGGAAATTTGAACATTAATTATATGTTTTATAACATTAAGAAATTGGTAACAACTTTTTATGTACATCTTTTAGAGAGGCACACTGAAATATTTACAATTAAACTACTAATACCTGGGATTTACTTTGAAGTAACATTTGGGATAGGCCTTGGGTAGGAGCACAGGTACAGTAAGATTGGTTACAAATTGTTAAGTGTTGAAAGTCAGTTTTGGGTACACCAGCATTCATTATACTACTCTTTTTTTTGTATATGTTTGGAAACTTTCCACATTTGAAATAAAAGATCAAACATTTATGAGTGGTACTATGTATGTTGCATGCATATAAATGGAACCAAAACTATAGATTCTGATCCCTAAGAAATCATATAGCCTAAAACCTACCACACAGAAGCTGACTCCACAGATACTTTGGGCAACAGAGTAAAATTACTAAACCCGCACACAAACAAACAAGCACCCTTTCTTATAAGAATTGGGGTGGTCATTAATTCTCTGATCAGCAATCTTACAGTAATACTGAAAAAAGAAAAGTTTTGCTGTCTGAAGGAGAGTTTCCTAGTTAACAATATGGTAGGAGATATGGTTATGTGTGCTTGGCAATGTTTTGTATATACAATCTTAGTAGAAACAGAACATATTGACATAGTAGAATCAGATGACCATGAGCACCAGCAAATTGAACAAGTCTGAAAATTCTAGTGACTTTGAAATGACAGGAGGTTAGAGGAGATTCTGGGAGCTGGAGGAGCAGGAAACCCCAGGAATCTGTCTCTCCACCTAAGCAACTATGTCAGTGACGCTGTAACTGTTTCAGAACTCTGGAGCCTATGGAAGACTTACAACTTCAAGGGGAAGGTTCCAATGGTACATTGTGTAATTTTAGTCAATGTGAGCTCCTAGCACAGAAGCAGCTACCACCCCCTCCCCATCCTCATGGCAGACAGCATGCATGTGTTCCTGGAGCAGCTTGTACATGGCTTGCAGGAGCTCGGGTGGGCAAAAAGGACCCCATTCTCCAAATACAGAAGTTCTGATTGGTTGCTTTGATCATTGCTGTTTCTAATCACAGAGGTGCAGACAAAATGGGTAACCATTTTTTTTTTTGCATTTCACCCCCATTGTTGCCAGCCCTGCACCCTCTGGCTGAAGTGACTTCCATAGGATATAAAGGGCTACAGCCCTCTTTTTCCTTTTTATTTTTCTCTTTTGGAAGTCAGACATAAAAGATTAGGACATCAGAAACACAACTGTATATGCAGGGAAAATTAGAAAGTAACCACACACACCCAGAGAATGGCTCAGAAAAGACCAGACAAGACCTTACATTTACACCTCAGGCTAATCTTTGCCATAGTGACAGCCTACAATAACGTTAATGCAAACAGCAAACCCTGGGAAGGGAGAGAATCTAACTTTCAGAATTACCACATTATGGGATTCAAATGTCCACTGTTCAAGAAAAGTCACAAGGCATTCAAAGAAATAGGAAGTATGGCCGATTCAAAGGAAAAAAAGTAGGTCAACAAACCCGCCCCAGTCCTGGCTGGGTGGCTCAGTTGGTTGGAGCATTGTCCTGTACACCAAAAGGTTGCAGGTTCGATCCCTGGTCAGGGCACATACTGGAGGCGACTGATCAATGTTTCTCTCTCACATTGATGTTTCTCTCTCTCTAAAAATCAGTAAACATATCATTGAGTGAGGATTTAAAAAGAGAACTGTCCTGAAAAAGACCCCGTGGCAGATCTACCAGACAGACTTTAAAACTGTCTTCAAGATACTCAAAGAACCAAAGGAAGAGTTGGACCAAGTCAAGAAAATGATGTACAAATAAAGTGGAAATGTCAAAAAAAGATAGAAAACCTAAAAAACAGAATTCTTGGGCTGTGAAGACAGTAACTGAAATAAAAAATTCACTACAATCACATGCCATATAATGTCATTTCAACAATAAACTGCATATATGACAGTGGTCCCATAAGCTTATCATGGACCTGAAAATTTTCTATTATCTAGTGACATCATAGCCATCTTAAGGCTGTAGCGCAACACCTCAGTCCCGTGTGGGTGGTGATACTGGTATAAACAGACCTGCGGCGCTGCCGTCACATGGAAGAAAGTATAGCACATGCAATGATGAACAGTACATAAAACCTGATACTGATAATGATCGTTATTGGTTTATATTTTATACTATATTTTTATTGTTATTTTAGAGTGTAGTCTTTCTACTTATAAAAAAATTGCTGTAAAACAGTGTGCTGTGTTATGCCAGCAGCAGCCTCATACATCTCATGTTCACACCTTTGACTGCATCATTTTCTTTTGTGCTTGATTAATTTTGTGTTTCCATTCATTGTGGCCACTAAGCAGACAAAATACACTGTTAGGGTTTTCAGTAAGAGGCCATGTTGAATGATTAACCTGGACGCAAAATTAAAAGTGATTAAAAATTAAAAGTGAAGGCGGAAAATCAGTGAGGGTTACTGCTTGCAAGTCAGACATGTCCCCTTCCACCACGGCTGTGATCTCGAAAAGCAAGAATGAAATCATGGCACCTGTTAAAGGGTCTAGTTCACTGAAGGCAACAAGACTAACAAAAACTCAAGAAGGGCTATATCAGACATAGAGAAACTTCTAATGGTCGGGACTGGAGACCAGATACAGAATATTATGTATCCCTCTTCGCACCACGACATCAGGGCCACAGCAAAAAGTTTGTGATCTTGAGAGAAAAGACTGGACCCAACTACAGTGTTTCATTTACTGCTAGCTCTGGGTGTCTTAAATGATTTGATATTCATTACATAATGTGAAAGTGAGTAGTAAGTTCTATGAATGCTGATATGAAGGAAACTCTAAGTAAGCTGATTGTGGAGGAAAATTACTTTCCAGAACAAATATTATATTCATTATGGATGAAAAACCTCCCTATTCTGGAAATGGATGCCTGAAAGAACTTCCATCCATGAGGAGGCCAAGCAATTCCAGGTTTCAAGGCCTTTAAGACAGGATAATAGCCTTGCTTGGGGGTGATATTGCAGGCTAAAAAATTGAAATCCTTTGTGACCTGGTGCCATGAGAACCCTGGGACCTCCCAGCATGTCAGTACGCACACACTGCCAGTGCACCGCAGGAGCCACACATACTGGATGACCCAGATCCTCTTCTAAGATGTCGTCCTGAATCACTACACCAGCACGATGGAGCAGTACTGTTTGGAGAGTAACATACCTCTCAAGATTTTGCTTATTGTTGATAATGCTCCCAAATATCCTCCTTTTACTGGTGATCTTCATCCCAATATCAAAGTGGTATTTCGCCCTCCAAACTTTGCCTCTTTGACTCAACCAATGGATTAAGGAGTTACAACAGCTTTTAAGGCCTACTACTTGAGAAAGACCTTTGCTCAGGCTATTGCTGCAGCTCACAAAGACACTGAGAAGACAATGAG
>PVIA01009353.1:0-61938 GCA_004024845.1 Tonatia bakeri
AAAGGGAGGAAAAGGGTGAGTAGTAGAGAAGAAAGAAGGCTAGTAGTATACAAGCAAATGGAAAGCAAATGGGGCACACTGGTGACAGTGGGTAGAATGCAAGTGAAGGACATGTAGATGTTCTTTGTAATATTTGTCAAGGTGTGCTATTTTAAATTATGCACAAATAAAAATTCTGTACACCTAAGTTAAGAAGGGAAGGCAGCTTCCAGGAAACCGAAAATGTGGCATGCAACTGTCAAATTTCTATGTAGACTATCTCAAGTACTGAAGGAGCAGGCAGCAAAAGAATAACAACGGTGGATGAAGGGATAAGGCATAAACCCTTAAAGTGTTTTACTAAATGGAAATGTTCAAGCTATTGTAAAAGACTATTTTCGCTACAAAATGAATATTCCTATCAAGTGGGTAGGTACCTCTATAATCTAGCATTCCTAACAAAAAGAAGCCACCCCCCCTAGCTGCCACGCTTATGTGAGAGCGCATGTATGCGCAGAATGAACACCTAGCACCGAGGGGATGGGGAAGCCCCGGCTTCAGACCCATCTTTAACAGAGTGAGCAGACGGTGTGGGAAAGGCCTTGCTGTTGGGGGGACAGCTGACGAGAAGAAAACACCTAGAGGTGAACTCTGTTAGTAAATCTGATTCCTTTGCAGCTGTACAAACGGTCTGTGGGTAACACTCCAGGGTAACTGGAGCTATGAAGCAGCTGCCTACAAGTGCTTCAGTATAACTGGAAAAGAAGAAAGAAGTAACATTCCTTATGTAAGGAATATCAATTAGATTAAATACATTTTTCAACTATCAAAAATAACCATAAGAGGCACCTTCTCCTCTCTTCAAGCCCAAATCCTATCTGGGTCAGGACTCTCGCCCTTAGGAGGAGCCACTAAAACAGAAACCACCGCCGCTGTCTCAGGGACATTGATCCTCCCATTGCTGTCATCCTGCCCACCCCCTTCCAAAACCTAGAGCTCTGACAGACCCACTTCACACGGACATGAAAGGGGCCCCTTTCTAGTAGGAAGAGAAGGACCCTTCCACTTTGAAGTTTAAACTCATGAAATCCATGGCTCAAGGTTGAACGTGGTTAAGACACCAACCCAGCACGGCACATGTGATCAGGCTCTGACACCCAAAGAAATAGCTGACGAGCTAGATTCAAGTT
Source organism: Tonatia bakeri (assembly GCA_004024845.1). Lineage (NCBI taxonomy): Eukaryota > Metazoa > Chordata > Mammalia > Chiroptera > Phyllostomidae > Tonatia > Tonatia bakeri. Next base: position 1,170 of record PVIA01009353.1, read on the forward strand.
CTAACACACTGAGAATCAATTTATCTTCACAAAACATGCCAAATTTCTCTCCAATCCAGTAATTCAGTACTAAAATATCATGTAGCATCTAAACTCTCACTCTCTTTAAACAAACTGAATCATCACTAATATACTTTCTAGAGGGTGTTTAAGGCAACTATCTGCATGTAAACTAAGATTTTTAGGAGCTTTCACTAATTACTTAAATTGGAATGAGACCCACTCCCCTTCAAGTCTTTGCTTAGAACAAGAGTTATGAGTAAAGGCATCATGAAATTAAAGCCATTTTGCTTTTTGAGGTTGGCACAGAGGAGGGTAATTACTAAATATTAACAAGTTTAAGATCCAACACTCAACAAACCTGTGCTGAAGCCTAAGTTGTGTAAGGAATGTCGAGTCCAACCCTGACCTGCCTCCCAGGCTTTCCAGTCCAGTTGGAGAAAAGTAGCCAAAGCAGTATGCAACCATGTGCTAAAAATAAACAGCACAGACAAAGTGAGTTCTGACTGCTGTGGGCCAGTGGAGTTAGAAACTCGCTTCGAGGAGAGGAAGATGAGCTAAATCTGAAGGATGGCCGGGTACTCCGAGGTTGGAGGAGGGTCCTTTCCTCTCGTGAAAATATTTTCACTTCCACAATCATTTCTTTTGAACCTTGTAAGTATCCAAGAGGATAAGAAGCTAAGCATATCTGTGGTTTCCACATGAAAAAAGTAAGGGCGAGGAGACCTGACTAGCCGGTAAGTAATAATCAATGAAATGTCCAGCAGCCAAGACTGATGTGGGAGAGAATATGGAAAATAATTCAATCAGATTACAAAACCTGTGGGGGACACAGCATTTAGAGACGGAAACAGGGACCAAATGCCTAAAGGCCAGTTAGGAATGGGCACTGCCACAGTCCAGGTGAAGACAGGAACTGAAAAATGCACAGAACAAATCAGATTAGTAACAGTTGTTTTAAACTTTAAATCACCACCACCACCACCAATAGACCCTTGGTTCTCTCCTTTTTATAAATCAGTTTCAGGAAAGAAAGCCTCTGACCGCAAATCCCCCAAATAGCTACTGAGAACCCAAAGGGCATAATAATTTACCAACAAACTCTCTAATATCAGAAATTTTAAATAGGCTCGTAAATGAAAACTGGAATTGTCTACAATATTGCTACAATCGCAAATTCACAAATTTCAGGTTGCCTATGCAATTCAAAGGTTTCCGAAGACTTTGGATGTCTCCATTCAGAAGTTTGGTTTCACCCAATGAAGGCTGACCGACTTCCATAAGCGAAGCATGAACCAGCAAACAGCGAGCACCCAAATAAACACCATCAGAGTAAGGGAGGGAACGTCACGGGCTTTCTAAGGCCAGTGTGTTTAAGGAAAGTTCTCAAAATTTCGGAATCAAGTCGGGGAGAAAAACCTTTGAGCTGCTGTTCACTAGCCTTCCCAACCGGAGCCGTAACGTAAGGTCTTCACAGTCATGTTTTCCTAAACTAATGCCACCGTGCCATTTGCTGCAGGTGACAACCGCTCGATCCCCGCCAGGCCCGCCCGCCCATCCGGAGCCAGGCCCCGGGAGCCGCAGGCACCCGGCGGTCCTCAGGGGCGCGGGCGGCGGCAGGGGCAGCGTGTCCGCGCCCCGCGCTCTACTCACCGCGACGGGACGGCCGTGCTCCGGGCCATCGGCGGCGTCGAGGCGCGGGGCCGGGGCTGGCGGCGGGGCGGAGGCCGGGGCGGGTGGCTGCCGGTGCTTGCCGGCTCGCTTGGCCTTGGCCTGGATACAGCGCTGGTGCAGGGCGAAGGTGTGCTGGCGCTCGAGCTCCAGGCGCTCGGGCGACACAGCCTCGTAGCGGGCCTCGCAGGTACTGTGGTGGCGCCGGCACAGCTCGATGCGCCGACGGAGGCGCTCCATGACCGCACTGTGCCGCGGCAGCGCGAACTCCGCCATGGGGCAGGTGGGCAGCACCATGGGCCGCGAGCGGCACGGGCCGGGCCCGGGGCGAGCCTCTCCGGCCGGCTGGAACTGCGGGCTCCGCTCCCCGCCGGAGGCCGGCTGCCTCACGGCCGCGCCATGGCCCCGCGAGATGCGGGGCGGGCTTGCGCGCGGCGGCGGGCCTTCCTGCGGCCCCGCTCGGCCCGACCCCGGCCGGCACTCGCTGCCCACCTCAGACCTCGACCAGGCCCCACCGCCCCGGGCCCATTGTTTTCCGCGCCGCCGCCGCCGCCATCTTAAAATTGTTTTCAGGGCTCTCGGAAGAGGGCGGGACCCCGGCAGGCGACCCCGGCGTCACGGCTGACGAGCAGTGACTGCGACCAATCAGAGTAGATACCGAGGCCCGCCCGAGGGGCGGGGCCAACGCGCGGGAGGTGCAGCGGGGCTCCGGTGCGGAGTTTAAAAGGAGCTCTAAAGTGAGGGGCGGGCCTTCAGGCTGGGGCACGCCGCCGAGTGTAACGCACTGGGCCCCGCCCAGGTCACCGCCTCTCGCGGGCAGGCCCTTCCGGGTCTGCGGTGGAAAGCTGGGCAGTGGGCGTGGTACGACCGGCCGGAATCCGGCGTTCCCCGGCCTCTCTGCGCCTCACCATTTTCCTTCCCGGCGGCATTTCTGAAGTTGGCTCAGATAAACTCAGAAGTCACCACGCTCTTTCAGTCAGCTGTTTTTCTTCGACCTCTTTCCGTACATCCAGCCTCTCCATTGGTCAGAAGTTCACGAGTGAACTGGAAAAAGATTCCTTCCCGCGCCATTCTGAATCATTGGGGCTGTCAACTTCCACTTTTATATAAAAATTTGAACAAGTTTCAGAAGTTCAGGTACTTAAAAACAAAAAAAGCCCCCGCACAGGTAACGCGGAGGATCTGGGGAAGAGTCTAGCTGTTAGTGGGGACGGGAACGGCAAAGGATGGCGCTTCCGTCAAAACCTGGGAACTTGACCTGCAAGCCTCACATTTAAAAGAGGGTCGGTCTTCTTAGGCAAAACCGAGCCACTCAACCCAACAGAAGGCAATTACGCTGTAGTGCTCTAACTAGCAGTCAAATACAGGAGCGATGAGTTAACAATGAAAGTAGTTATTCTGCCCTGGGCCAGATCTACCTTCATTGCTAAAAAGTTAAATTACGAGCTGCCGGGAGGTTGCACGTTGCTAGGCACCATCAATGCAGCTCAAATAGATGTTCCAGTAACTTTTTACTAGGACCCACAATGTTTCATTTTAAAATTAAAAAGAGGTCTTATTCAAATACTATCTGTTTTTATACAAATGCAATAAAAATTTATAAGTGACCTCCCAAGGCCAAAGTGCTCGGAGCTTCACAAATGCCATAATATGGTCCTGCTTTTTGAGTCAACATATAAATTTTACACCAGAATTTTAATTTCTCTGATAGGAAAAAGAATAGTAATAGAAACACTACATTTTGTCTATTTCTCTTCAAGAAGCAGGCCAAAAGTATTAAATAGCATATTTTTTTAAAAATTTGGCTTAACTTTCAAAAACCTCCCTGAAATATGAACATGTAAACATGCAGTCTGATTCTGAAAATGTTTTCTAATAAAAATTTAAAAGTTCAATGATTCCCATAAATCTTTATAAATAAACTTCTCTACAAATTACCCCGCCCTTTCTGAACTGTTATCCCTCCAATACAACAAAAAGTGCTGAACCCAACAAATCCAAATCCAGGAGGACTGGACCAAACCCACATAGTGAAAGTACAGCTGGCCTTCAGTATCAGAGGAGCCCCTATTGTCAAATTCAGCCAGTCACCAAGGATGGAAAATATTTCCAAAAAAGTTCCCTTGTTGCTGACATGTGCTATGTAGATAGGCCAGCAGTTTTCAAACCAGTGTGCTGCAAGAATTTTTAAAACATACAGTATGTGACTCGTCAGGGGCACTGGCCTCTTTTCCTTTAGACTGTCACAAAAAAAAAAAAAAAAAAAAAGGGCCAGCACAATAATAGTCGTCAGATGTGAATGAATCAAAATTATACCATTTTTTTTGTCAGATTGGTATAAATATAGTTTTTGGTGTGCTGCAGAAATTTAGTAATTAGTTTATGTGTGCCATGAGATGAAAAATGCTGAAAATCTCTTGAGTTAGGCCCATGATGGTCTGGTTGCATCTGTACTGAACATGTACAGACTTTTTGGTTGTCATTATTTCCCAAACAGTACAGTTTAACTATTTAAATAGCATTTACATTATATTAGGTGCAAGTAATCTAGAGATAAAAGAATATGAGAGAATGTGTGTAGGTTATATACAAATACTATGCACTATTTTTTACGAGGGATCTGAACATCATCAGATTTTGGTATCTTTGGGGGTCCTAGAACCAGTAATTCCTATGGATTTCAAGGGATGACTATAATTATTCCACCATCCATAGTAGTTTCTACATATTAGCAAACTCTCAAGGAGTGGCCAATTAAAGGAAGATTAACCCACTGTGAAACTGTAAAACACACAAATTAAAGGTTACAATGAAGAAGTTCAGTCAAAAAGCAGATGCTTAACACAGGGCTTTAATGTAATACCATTTAGTAACGTGACAATTTGAGAAAAGTGGAAAGTATTTTGTGGACAAGAGAAACCAAGGAACACATCTGACAGAGTGGGCATTTTACAACAGAGAAGACAACCAGCACATAAAATCCATGCAAGTGCCTTTTAAAAGAGCTGAGAACTGCACTCATGTATCAGACATTTAATCAAAAGGTTGCAACTTGAACAAAAAGTGAAAAATAGTACTCAAAAAGACTCATTTTGTTTTGGACAAACTTTGCTAAATAACCCTGGAAAGGCAAACAGATACTCAACTGATTTATACTTGTCATTCCACAGCTCAGCAGGAAGATACTGTGAGGTATGACAAGCAATAGAGAGTGAAAAAGACCAGATTTCTGGCAACGCATGATCCCACACATTTGCTTCAAGGAGAAACCTGCAGACATATTTTCAAGTCTTGCTAAGTAACTGTTTATTCGCACTCAATATATTTGGGAAAGTCTGCTACATAGCTAAGGTCACTGTGACCACAGAACAACAGATGAAAAGAATAAAGCATTGAACAGCAAGAAAAATGCATCCCACCCTCATAAGAATTTAAGTGAACCAGCAAAAAAAAAATGAAGATAAAATAAACAGATACAGCCTTCATCTTTTACAAATATACTTCCTCCCCAATACCTACCCAATATAAACACTCTGGAGTGTTTATATATTCAGTGCAAGGAACAGTATCATTGGTACATTTGAAATATCTCTGAAGAAAGCATGAAGCTGAAAGAATATCTAATTCTGAATACACTTCAGTGTGGTATAATAATGAGATCACTCCACTGTGCTGGGGGAGAGGCTCTGGTAGCACCCATCTGCATTCTGTCTAAAAAAAACAAACCTACTATCACTTTTTAAAAAATTCTACAAGCCACATACTAAAAAAAATTCATTTTTAACAGGGCTGCTTTATCATGTAATTAAAGATGCAACTGTTACACAAACTTCAAATGAAAACATAAAAGGTTTTAGCAGCTACAAAAATCAGGTAACTCATGCTCTATGCCACTCCTCCCATCAATACTTTTAGCCTGTATTCAATTACAGTCAATTCTGAATTGGCTCACCTCTGGATTAGACTTCTAGTCTTTACACAGAATAAAAGACATAGATTAAAAAAAAAAAAAAAGATAGTATTCTATCCTGTATTTTGACCCTGGAAAGCTGTGGGTCTGCTTAAAAAAGAAACACACATAATCACAATAAAGCTTAGCATTATGCAGAGCTTATCATCATTTCCAGCAATGAGCAGCAAGCTGCACTGTGAAGAAAATGCAGAGCAGAGGAAAATGCTAGGGACCTAGGGAAACAGGGAGGAAAAACAGTGTCAACACAGTGGGAACTGGGATGAAAACACCTGCCTCTACCCTCAAGCTCGCATGTCCTCTGGTAGCGGTCCTTACAGTCACCTGCTCGAGAGGGCCGCAGCCCAGACACCACTGGTGTGTGGGTACCAAGGTCGGGATGCCACCTTATGCCACCTCCTCCACTGACTGCAAAGCTGTCTGGGAACTGAGCTTTTCCAAGGGCGTAAGAACACACACTCTTTATGGTCAACCAACATCAAGTCAGAAGTTTTTTTCTTTTTACATGTGCATTTTTAATACAATTTAAACAGAACCTTTATATAAATTTGGGCTTTCATCAATCCCTCTCCTCAATTTCCTTAGGAGGAATTGAGCAATGGAAACTACGCAAGATTATTATAACCACAAACAACTGCACATTAAACATGATCATCACTTTCAAGGGACAGAGACACTTGAATGTTTTGTAATACCAACTTAAAGCAAAACTGGTTGTACAAACTGCAGTTCATCCCTCTAGCATTTCTAAAAGTTGGTGTTATTTCTGCATGGACACATTAAATATATTAAATTAAGCCAAGATTTTAAAGACTGGCAAAGTTCTATCACTCTAAAAAAAAAAAAAAAAAAAAAGATGTTTAACAAAAAAATACAAGTTAGTTGCTTCATGTTACATATCACGACCATTATGTTAAATGCTTTCTTTCTACATAAACAGGGTCCTCTTTGTCACAACTGCAATTATTTACTGCTGGGTGTTTGACGTGACATGGGCTAGTGTTTGACAGAAATTGCGGAAGGTGACATCTGGAGGGTTTCTGAGTTTCCACAGAAGGTGTGTCAGGTCCTCTCCTAGGACCCCACTTGCAGGAGAAGAGGAGGGAGAGGAAATCACAGATCAAGTTCTTAAGATAATTTCACTCTCTTCGCGGCTTTCTGTTTCTTGGTGATCTGTTCAAAATTTCATCCTCCTATTGGTTGAAAAAAAATAAGAAATTCATTATAATTAGCATATTAAGAAAAGTAAAAGTTCGCCAAGTTTTTAAGGTCTACCAGCCTGAGGATAACCCATCTAAGGGAAAAACGAGAGACAAAAAATGATGAGAAGAAAATGTGCCAAAGATTGTCCCACTGGAGGTAGTGGGATTATGTGTTTTAATGTACCACATTTTATCATGTACAATGCGGGCCTATGTATAATGTGCACCCATGTTTTTGGCCCAAACTTGCAGAAAAAAAATGTTTGTTTTAACTTTTTAATTCAATTTCTATTTATATATAAAACCGATGATCATATTCCAGGGTATTATTTTGCATACAGATCTCATTACTGCTTTCTAGAATTATACTTTTAACACATAAGCATAAATAAAAGAATTAAAAATATTTATAGATACGGAATTAGTACTACCCATGTTTAACACACATCCTTCTTTTTCCCTCAAAAATTTGGGCCAAAAAGTGCACATTATACATGGCAAAATACTGTAGTTTTTGTTTGTTTTCTTTCTGTAAAATGCACTTCTTTCAATCTAACCCATAAACAATTTCTTTTAAAAGGACCATACAGCATACTTTCACATGTCACCTTGCTCAATCCTAAATAATCTACTGGCTCATGGATGTTAGTCTCACTTCAAGGCTGAGAGAGCTGCGTTTCATGGGGACCAAGGACTATCCAACCCCAGTCCCAATATGACACTCAGGATGACAAGCCTGGTTCTCTTCCTATTCTACTCGAGGACTTCTAACTATGTAAGGAAGCCTGGGGAATATAAAAAGTATGTGAGACCAGTCCCTACCTGAAAGAACTCTACATTTTAGTTGAGAAAGAATATATCCATTGAAAATATAAACAGCACTGGCCTTTATCAATAGGTGGGCAAAGCAGTGGGAGCTGGAAATGGACACTAGATAGAGTGTTTCAAAAAGAAACAGTAAAATACCAGGCTGCGAACCAAAGCATCGCAGGTTCAATTCCCAGTCAGGGCACATGCCTCGGCTGCAGGCCACGGCCCCCAGCAACTGCACATTGATGTTTCTCTCTCTTTTTCCCTCCCTTCCCTCTCTAAAAATAAATAAATAAAATCTTAAAAAAAAAAAAGAAACAGTAAAATAGAGAAGAGCTTGGAAAGGGGCCCTTCATAGGAAAGGGTGGGCTATTCTCTTTCCCCCATCCTTCACGTCCAATCCACCAGCAAACCCAGGGCAGAAGTTCACATCCTTCCTTCCTATCACCCTCCTCAGGACCACCTTAGCTCGCCTGGGTCATCACAGCAGCCTCCTAACCAGTCTCCTGGATTCTCCCTGGTCTGTACAAACGCAGCAGCTGAAGTAATCAGAACGGGCCACTACTTTGCCCCAAAGCCTACAATAGCTGCCCATGTCACTAGGAGGAAAAGCCACGCCCATACAACAGCCTAGGCAACCCCACCTCATCCAGAGCCTTCCCCTACCCTCCTTTTCTCCATCTGTTCGCTCTACGGGCCCTTCAGACCACCACTTTAGGCCCCTGAACCTTCTGTTCTCTGACGAATGATCTTCCCATGGATATCTCTATGGAAAAGTCCATTATCTCTTTCAAAGCTTAGCTCCAATGTCACTTCTCCAATGCGACCTAACACTGCAACCCACCCCGCCCCCAGCACTTCTGATACCCTTTCCTATCCTACTTTTATTTTTCATGGCCTATTGCTTTCTAACATCCATCCATTTACTTCCTTATAATGTCTACGCTCATTGTCTGTTTCTTCCCACTAGAAATTAGGCTCCCTGAAGGCAGGCTACATCTTTGTCCTACTCACTAACAATGCCTGGCATCTAATGGGCACCCGACAAAAGTTTACTGAATAAATAAATGAATCCATAGCAATAGGGACAAAATTTTAGAACACAGTGATTTGTGTAAGAAATACTTTTTAAGGGCACAGTGAAAAGAGGTGGATTAAGAGAGAAAAGTGTAAAACAGTAACATGCAGTTGCCATCTTAGAAAGCATTTCATTCGTCTTCCCCTATAACCTTCTGCTTATTCCCAAAACCAAGTTCATCACAGAAAAATACTTCTGAGATTCTGGTGTAATTTGAAGTTTTAACATGCTGACCTGTATTTCTAGGAATTTCACTTTTATAAAATTGGCTTTAACAGAATTTTTATAGCCACAGCCACTGAAAATTACCCTATGAAAATATTCCCTCTGCTTAAATGTACTTTTCAATGCAAGTGCTTTGAATACGAAGTGCACCCCCATTCTGTTACCTCTGCCTTGGGCCTCCGCTCCCCGTCTTCTTGACTGACAGCTTCGCCATCTTCTTCGGCGTCGCTCTTCTGCTTCTCTTCTGAGACAGAAGTCAAATGAAAACTCAGCAAACCTTGCACTTGTATTGGGTATTAGATAATTAGCGTTAGGCTACACCTCGAGAGTCTAAAACAATCTTTACAGTAACTTGCTTATAAGGGTTTGAACATCTTATGGTCTTGGCTGACAGCAGACATTTTGGAATCTACTACTTACCAAGTTTCTCTTCACCCTCCTCCTCCTCATCTCCCTTGTCCCTCTCTTCTTCCTTCTCCTCTTCTTCCTCCTTCACATCTGGCTGAGGAGCATCAGTCTTCTTGTACTCCACAGGACCAGACTGCTTCTGAAATATTCCCCCACAGTGCAACCGTTTGTCCCCACGTCACACAGTGCGCCACCACACACTTACTGAATGCCCGTGGGCAGAGTTCTGTGCCAGGCTCCACACTGGGGCAGATATGTGCAAGTGAGCAAGACATGCTCCTGCCCTGGGGGTGAGAGTGCGGAGTTCAAGACAGAAGGACAGCACAGACAAAGGCATCAGGCAGAACCGTGTCACGGCGCCTGGGCACACCAGCAGACATGTGAGGGGAGGCGGGGGAAAGCCTGGAAGGGCGCTCTGGAGGTCATGTCACAGAACATCGAGACTGCAAGCTGAGGCATAATCCTTACTTAATGTGAGCAGAGAGCCTGAACAGAATTTTCTTCTCTTTGTGATTGCATGTAACGAAGGCTGAACAAGAAAAACTAAAGTAAGGTTGCACTGCCCCACATGCATTAGCAGTGGGGCAGGGTAGGGATGCTGGGGAGGAACGGTAACGAGAAATCAAAAATTGAATTATAAAGTGTAAGCACAAAAACATGTGTGCCAAGAGGAAAAGCTGGTTTAGGCACCGATGGCCAGATTTATATATGTTTTCTGTTGTTCTTTTCCTCACTGCCCGAGAAAGCTGCCTCCAAACATTGAGGAGAGTGGCTTACATGCTACCAGAAACAAAGGGGCTACAAACGCTACTTCCGTGTGGGCCGAATACACAGAAGTGAGAGAAGCGAGTGAGGGTTCAGAGGTCAACACTAAGTGTGGCCCAGTCACTACTGAGTTGCTACAAAGAAAACCTCAGGTAACAGATACTATTTTTAACATCATTAGAGTTCTACAAGTGACTCAAAACAGCAAACCAATCCTCATACCTTTCCAGAACAGCAGAAGAGGATAACGAGAAACACAGGCAGTGCTACAGTCAACACGTAGACCACCCAGAGCCACGGGCGCTCCTCGGCTGCCTCCAGCATCTGCCCCACTACGCCGGGCTGCAAAACAAGACACGACTGATTTCATGTTCTGGCGTTTGACAGCGAATACAGGTAGCACTGTTCCACTACTCAATTACTGTATGGTGCTAGTCTGGATCTACCTTTTCCAAAGGGTTCAAGCCAAAATGTTCACACTAAGAAGAAATAGAAGAAAATCTCCAATTTTCCTGTTCTCCGTATCAACAAGGTGATTCCCCTTTCACAGGTGTGAAAACTGGCTTATTATTCACCAGCAAAAGACTTAATTTCAGGATCAGTGAATGAAAAATGTCTTGCTCTTACTGTCTCTGGCTCTCCAGTTCGCAGCTCGGCCACATGGCCAACTGTTTGAAAACTGTGCATACTGGGTAAACCAAGATTCAACATCTAAGAGTGTATTAAAATACACCCCAAATGGCAAATTTTCTTAAATATTTTCAACACAATAACAATTTTTAAAAACCCTACACATAACACAGATTCTAAAGCCACTGCATTCAACTAATGCAATCAAGTCCAAACTCCAGTATTGTCTTTCACAGGCATAAATAAGATAACTTTTTACGCCAATATTCCCAGATAAGGGAAAAGGCAATCCACAGACAACAGGTTTTTGCAAAAGCAGCGATCGGTGACCTGTCATTGCAAGGATAAGTGCGTACAAAACAAGCCAGCACAAACCTCAGCCGCCCCATCAGCGGCTTTCTTCAGGCCCCATCCATCATTGGCCCAGTCGTCGACTACTCTTCGATCGCTGCAAATGATGAAGTTGTCGAAAAAAATGTCCGAAGTCATGGACCACAGTTCCAAACCAATAGCACTAAAAGGAGTCATTTTGAAAGGTTCCAAATCTTCAAAAAAGTCTGGATTTGGTATTTTCTGGGGTTTCCAGATTCCCTAGAGAAAAATATTTTTAAAAAGTCATTTCAGATAAGGATCAACGTAAATTTATGCTGAACCTAAATAAGAATTAAAATGAATTCTGCATCATAGATGAATTTAAGTGCTGACTTTGTGAAACTTAACTGAATAACAGGAAGCAAACAATAAATGCTATTGATATTTCACACACTGCCTCAAAGATGTCTGACCTGCAACTACTTTCGATTTCTAATATCCATGATCTTGATGCAAATCAACATATCACTGTGCCTGGCATATTCTGAAGGCCTCCACTCTCACCAACTAGTTTGTCAGCAGGAGTGGGAGCCTATATGGTACCAACTTCTTTAGTGGTGACTTATTTTTTTTTAAGGTTTTATTTATTTTCAGAGAGAGGGGAAGGGAGGGATAAAGAGAGGGAGAAAAACAGCAATGTGTGCTTGCCTCTCACATGCCCCCTCAGGGGGACCTGGCCCACAACCCTGGCATATGCGCTAATTGGGAATCGAACCTATAACCCTTTGGTTTCCAGGCTAGCACTGAATCCACTGAGCCACACCAGCCAGGGCTCTTTAATGGTGATTTAAAATGTAAATGATTTTTGCCCTGGCTGGTGTGGCTCAGTGGACTGAGTGCTGTGCCTGTTAACTGAAAGGTTACTGGTTTAAGTCTTGGTCAGGTCACATGCCTGCATTGGGACCAGGTCCCCAGTTCGGGGTGTGCAAGAGGCAACATCTCTCACACATTGATGTTTCTCTCCCTCTTTCCCCCACTTTCTAAAATTAAATAAATAAAACCTTAAGAAAATAAAATAAAAATAAAGTGTAAATGATCTCCAACCAGCAATTTCACTTCTAAGTAACCGCCTACAGAAACAGGTACTATGTACACTCAGACATGCACAAGAATGATTACTGCATCAAGGATTCAAAAAAACAAAAAAATGGCAATTCACCTAAAAGGCCATCAACCCAACAGCTAAAGTTCAGTTTTTTAAAGGATAATTTTTAACTGATCTTATTGTTTACATAATTAAAAATACATTTAAAAACAGAGAAGTAGCCCTGGCTGGAATGTGGTTCAGTAGATTGAGTGCTGGCCTGCGAACCAAAGGGCAGCTGGTTCATTACCAGTCAGGGTACATGCCTAGGTTGCAAGAAAGGTCCCAGGAAGGGGGCACTCGAGAGACAACCCTCTTTCTCCCTCCCTTCCCCTATCTCAAAATCCATAAATAAAATCTTAAAGAAAGAGTTCCAGCCAAGATGGAGGCATAGGTAGACACACTGTGCCTCCTCCCACAACCAAAATAAGGTCAGCAACAATTTAGAAACAAGATAACCACCAGATCTGACAGAAAATTGAACTATATGAAGTCAGACAACCAAGGAGTTCAAATATACACATTCATCCAGACCAGTAGGAGGGGCAGAGTCGGGCAGTTGGGCAGAGAGGGGTCGAGGCATAAAAAGCGGTAGCACTGAAAGCATAAGGCATCTGGGGCGCGTCAGGCATCCCAGGTGCAAGAGCACAGGTGCAGACCCAGTGGGGCGGTGACTGTGAAGCAAGGCACTGCACACAGGCACCTGGCTGTCCAAGCCACATTCACGCACAGATAAACCAGGCAAAATTGGGCAGTGAGACAGACCACACAACCCAGGGTCCTAGTGCCAGGAAATAGAACCTTAGAACACTGAGTGAAAACACCTGTGAGGGTTGAGGCGCAGAGAGACTCCCAGCCTCACAGGAGAGTTCGTTGTAGAGACCTATGGGGTCCCAGAATGTATACAAGCCCACCCATCCGGGAATTAGCACCAGAAAGGCCCAGTTAGCTTGGGGAAAGCAGCAGAAGGGACTGAAATCCAGAGAGAAGAGCAAGCACCATTTTCTTTCTTGGACCCCGACCACACATACAGCGTCATAACCCAGCAACGGGGTCACCCCGCCCTGGAGAACAACTAAGGCTCCGCCCCTCATACATACCAGGCACAACCAGATTTTAAAAAAAAAAAAAAAAGGCTCAAATGGAAGTACAAATCAAAGCCCCAAAGCCAATATTTTTAAGCGACCAAGAGATAGTCAGCCTATCAGATGCACAGTTCAAAGCACTGGTGAGCAGGATGCTCACAGCATTGGTTGAATTCAGTCGCAAATTAGATGAAAAAATGAAGGCTACGATAAGAGAAATGAAGGAAAATGCACAGGGAACCAATAGTGATGGAAAGAAAACTGGGACTCAAATCAATAGAGTGGACCAGAAGGAAGAAACAAACAACCAAACAGAAAAGAATGCAGAAATAAGAACTCAAAAAAATGAGGAGAAGCTTAGGAACCTCCAGAACATCTTTAAATGTTCCAACATCCAAATTATAGGGGTACCAGAAGGGGAAGAGGAAGAACAACAAGTGGAAAATTATTTGAACAAATAAAGAAGGAGAACTTCCCCAACCTGACAAAGGAAATAGACTTCCAGGAAGTCCAGGAAGCTCAGAGAGTCCCAAAGAAGTTGGACCCAAGAAGGAACACACCAAGGCACATCATAATTACATTAGCCAAGGTAAAAATGAAGGAGAGAATCCTAGAAGCAGCAAGAGACAAGGAGACAGTCACCTACAAAGGAGTTCCCAGCAGACCGTCAGCTGATTTCTCAAAAGAAACCTTGCAGGCAAGAAGGGGCTGGAAAGAAGTATTCCAAGTCATGAAAGGCAAGGACCTACATCCCAGATTGCTCTATCCAGCAAAGCTTTCATTTAGAATGGAAGGGCAGACAAAGTGCTTCTCAGATAAAGTCAGGTTAAAGGAGTTCATTATCACCAAGCCCTTATTTTATGAAATGTTAAAGGAACTTATCTAAGAAAAAGAAGATAAAAAACATGTATAGTAAAATGACAGCAAACTCACAATTATTAACAACCACACCTAATACAAAAAACAAAATAAGCAAACAACCAGAACAGGAACAGAACCACAGAAATGGAGATCACATGGAGGGTTAGCAACAGGGGAGTGGGAGGAGGAGAGAGGGGAAAAGGTACAGAGAATAAGTAGCATAGATGGTACGTAGAAAATAGTGGGGGAGGGCAAGAACAGTATGGGAAATGTAGAAGCTAAAGAACTTATGGCACATGGACATGAACTAAAGGGGGGAATGTGGGTGGGAGGGGGTGTGCAGGGTGAAGGAGAATGAAGGGGGGGGAAATGGGACAACTGTAATAGCATAATCAATAAAATATATTTTTTAAAAAATCTTAAAAGAAGAAAAACAGAAAAGTATACATATAGCCACAGTGTATTCATAGACACAGACTCCAAGTGTGACAAAACAAAATCAACAATTACAAATAACGCGACTAGGATAAAAACAGAAGCAGGACCAGGATGTGGATTGTTACATGTCCAACATAAACGTGCAGCTTTAACAACATCACTGCCTGTACTCTTACTGTCTTTTCTGAGCCTCACAGTTTTTTCCCAGTTGAGGACACTGACATCTAGCAAGGAGCTGACCTGTGGTTGGTGAGCCGACTCCCACCCCAGTCCTGCCTCCACCTGACCTTACGGATGTCAGGCCTGTGTCCTGTGGCTGCAGCACCCCTGCCACGTGCAAGCAGGACACCCAAACTCAAGTTTTCCACTTGTCTTTCATTTTTAAACAAAAGTCACAAAGCAGCTATGAAAACTCTTCTTTCCAGTTTTTAGGTTTTTCTTTTCCATGCTGAACACACAAGTTCTCTCGCTTTATGACATTTACTCTGTAATTCAATAGCCTGAATGCAGTGATCAGCCTGGCAGCCTCTCTACAGATCCCACCTCTCCCTGAACACAACCAGGTCAATGAGGTGCATTAGGAGGCACATACCTGGTAGTTAGGGTTGTCAATCATGGGTGGTTTCCATTTGCCCTTATAATTAGGATTGTCGATCATAGGCCGCTGCCAGACACCACAGCCAGGGGCTGACTCACACTTAGGGTTTGCAATCTGAGGAGCCTCCCATTCTCCATCCATATCTTCATCCCTGTGGAAAAACAAATTACAAATGGGTCCTGTGACAAAGGACTAGGAACTGCCACCCAGGGACTCCCCTGACATTCTGTAGTAATGCTTTCACAGGGTCATGCTACAGAGCACTGTGTTGTTTCTGCATTTCTAGTAACCAGTTTCTCATGATAGGTAAATTAAAAAGAAGGACACACAAAAATAATTGATTCTGTTGAGCCTTACACTCTAAGTTTGGGGACCTGGTTGTCCTTAAGTACAAACTTTTACTTCAATAAAAAAGCAAGCAAATTAACAAGTTAACTAGAGCTCTTACCAATCCTCAGGCTTTTCTGCATCTGGATCAGCTACATATTCAGGCTCATCATCTAACCAGCCCTCAGGCTTTGTGGCTTCTTCATCAGCAATCTTAGCAGGGGCATCTTCATCCCTAAATGCAAAAGACAAAGGCAGTGATGACAACAATGGTCAGAGAATCACAACGTAGACCCACTTTGTGAATCTGAAACAGGGCAATCTAAATATATTTAATTCTTAATCTAACACTTAAAATCCTTCCTAGAAATTATTTGCAAATCATGTATGTGATAAGGGCCTAGTATCTAGAACACAGAAAAAACTGTTGCTGACTGGTGCAGCCCAGTGGGTTGAGTTCCAGACTGTGAACCAAGAGCTTCTCATGAGAGAAGCCAGGCACAAAGGTCTCGTGGTTTGATTCCTGGCCAGGGCACATGTTTGGGCTACAGGCTGGAAGCACAAGAGAGGCAATCGATCCATGTTTCTTAGCCTTTCTCCCTCCCTTTCCCTCTCTCTAAAAAATAGATAATAAAAATTTTTAAACACAACCCCCCCCAAATATCTTGTGACTTAGTAATAAAAAGATAACCCAATTAAAAAATCAGTAAAGAATTTGAACACATATGCAAATAGCCAATAAGCGTATGAAAAGATGTTCATCATCATTAGCCATCAGGGAAATGCAAGCAACAACCGCAATAAGATACAACTTCTCAACCACTAGGATAGCTAATAAAAAAAAGAAATACAAAAACAAGTGTTGATGCAAGAATGTGGGGAAAATGAAACTCTCATACACTGCCAGTGGGAAAGCAAAATGGTGCAGCGCTTTGGAGAAGTTTGGTAATTCCTCGAAAAGTTAAACATAGGGTTACCATAGGACCCGGCAATTGCACTCCTAAGTATATATCCAAGAGAAACGAAAATGTGTATCCACCCACAAACCTATACCAGAACATTCATAGAAGCATCAGTCTGATCACAGGCAAGAAGGGGAAATGACCTAAATGTCAATCAGCTAAGAGATAGAGACATAAAACTGGCATTGGCCACATGATGGATGGAACAGTACTCAGCCATAAAAAGAAACGAAGCACCAACATGGCGTCGATGTGGAAGAACCATGATGGCATTATAGTTCATGAGAGAAGCCAGGCACAAGAGGTCACCTACTCATTCCATGTCCAGAACGGGCAAAGCAGTAAGAACAAGAAGTCGGAAATGCAGAGATATGGAGGAACCGCTTAATGCGAAGGGCTTTTGGGGGTGATGGAAATCCTCTGGAGTTCAACAGTGTTGATGGCTGTACAACACTGGAGAGTACATGAAACCACTAAAATGTACTCTCTCTCTTTTTTTGGCCAAGTGTCAGACTATCGATCATCTGGATGTTCACTCAGCACAGACAAGCCTCTCTTCTCTCTGCCGCCTCATGACACAAACGTGACATGTCAGCCACATCTGCAACACCCCTAGTGGCTGTTCGTTGGCACAATGTAAAAGGACTGATTTTAGTATGTTCATTATAACTCAAACAGTTACTATGAAAATAAAAGTCTGTCAAGAAGTACCTTTCCAAGTTTCATGCAGTAGCTGAAAGAAGCGCCACTTCAGCTGGTAAGCGAAGACATCACATATCCTCGGTCAGGTGCTTATTTTTGAACTATGCTGATTTCAAATTAACTGTGAGAGAACCTGAACTTGCATTACACTCAGCTGACCCTCCCGAATAGAACATTCACCCATTCACAAAATGGAACAGCTAGTTAGGGAATTTGATACTAAGCAAGGATGAGTCCAGATCTAATGTTCATCAAATACACAAATAAACTCAGCATTCACACTAGCACATCATACAAGTCCAGGAACCCACACCTTAATTTAAGGGAGGAAAAACACCAACTACAGTTTCACTGCTAAACCTAAGGGGACACTTTTACAAATGGAACATCAGTTGTATTACTTCTCCTTGTTCACTTCCTGCTATTTCCAAAGCCAGTTTCCTCTCTCATCATGTTCCAGTGTGCACCCGCACACTTGCTCCCCGCACTGAGCGCTGCGCGCACTCCTGCTCCTCCGCCTCTGCCCGTGGTGTTGCTTCGACCAGCCTGGCCATTTCCCACCACCACCGCTCAGTTCGCTCCCACCCCACTGTCAAGTCTGAGACTGGCGTGGCTCCACAAAACCACCCCTGGATGAGGCGCATGTGGTGCTCTGGTCACCAAGTAACACCTGCTGTTAGGCCACTCACCACACACATGCCAACTTCATTTGCCTGCTGAACTGGAGATGTGTGGGCAGCTCATGTCCCTGTGGGTAACTAAGTATCCCACTGCCCGAAATGGAACAGAGAGCTCTTGAGTTTTATTTAAATAGGATAAATATTATTTTTCAAATTAAAATTTAAAATCTCAGGATTCAGCCCTGGCTAGTGTGGCTCAGTGGATTGAGTGCCAGCCTGCAAACATAAGGGGTCTCTGGTTCGATTCCCAGTCAAGGCACATGCCTGGGTTGCGGGCCAGGCTCCCAACAGCGGGTGCACTAGAGGCAACCACACACTGATGTTTCTCTCCATCTTTTTCTCTCCCTTCCCCTCTCTCTAAAAATAAATAAATAAAATCTTTTAAAAGAATTTCTCAGGACTCAAGCTTTCAATGTGAATTCACAGAAGCATGTGAAAGGCCAGGCCAAGAGGCCATCCAGATGGTCTGCATGGCCCCCTTTCGGCTGCAGGAGCCCACATTTTCCCTCCCATGTGCACTGCACCACAAATTATTAAAGTTACCACATCCAGACCAACATTCATTTGTTCGACCGCACTGAAAGACTCACCAGTCATCTGGTTTGACAGCATCAGGATCTGGTATTTTTGGTCTTTCATCCCAGTCCTCGGGCTTCCGGTCTTCCGGGTCCTCGATTTCCCTCGAGGGGTTTACAGGAGGAGTCATGTCATTGAGCAGACTGCCACTGTTCACAAGGGACTGGTCCACTAGTATTTCGAAAGTGTTATCCGGATTCAAGACTGGAAAAAAGGAAAGGAAATTTAAGAAGTTAATTAACTGCTCATTCCCAAGCTGTCTTCACAACACAAAAAATTGTATTTCTAACAGAAAGCAGAAGCATGAAGTAAAGACCTCAGGTAAGGAAGTCAGAACACAGTCTTGGAGCCCTGGGCAAGTCAATCTTAGTTTCCTTATCTGTAAATCCTAAAGCTAGTTCCTCAGAATTTTAGGAATTAAAACAGATGATGGATGAAATTTAAAACAAAAGACTTCATTTACAAATATTTTTAAAAATTTCTAAAACGTAAAACTATTGTAATGTCGGTCTGTCACAAATGATTATGCGCCAATGCAGGCAAATCAGATTATAACCACGCCCAGTAAGGGTCTATTTCCTCATTTTTCTGAGCTGGTATTACTACCATCTATGTCACCAGAATCTGAAACTATACCAACCTTTTATTTATCAAACCATGCGTACTCATGGTTGTACTTTTGGAGTCCTATGGAGAACTTAAAAAAAAATTTTTTTAAATCCATAAAGCTATCTTAAGTGTGACTGTGCTAAAGCCTGGGTCCCATGCCTGCATGTCTGTCTGGCAGCTGACTGTGGCACTGCACATCCAGAAGACTGTGGAAGACCGTGGAGTGCCAGGCCACTGTTCTCAATGATAAACAATTCCGTCGGCAGTGCTACCGATGACACGTACACCCATGGAAAGATCCCCGCACTTTTGTGAAGTTAAAGAGCAAGTGCACTATAAGACATTTAACTTTCAACAAAAAATTACATCCATCTGTGCTTATTTTACATGTGTGTTTATTCACAAATGATCAAATACATATCACAATGTTATTTCAGATAATTTTGAATGGCTTCATATTTATTTCTATCTTCTGAATTTCTACACTGAATATGTATTACTTTTGCTATAAAGAAAACAGATTACTGTATTCTTTAATCAAAGAGGCATGTGGCCCTGGCCAGGAGGCTCACTTGGTTAAGAGTATTGTCCTGTATACCAAGAAAAAAGGTTACAGGTTCGATCCCTGGTCAGGGCACATTACCTAGGTTGTCAGGGCACCTATGGAAGGCAGCAGCTGACCAATGTTTCTCTCTCACATCGATGTTTCCTCTCTTTCTCCCTCTCCCCCTTCCTCTCTAAAATCAATAAACATATCCTCTAGGAAAGATTAAAAAAAAAGGGCGTGTGTATATGTAATCTCAAATCAGCAGGAAAAGCTTTAATAAAATAAAAATCCCATTTGAATGTCCAATGATTAAATTCAATTGTCCAGGTGTTGGAGCATCCAAGCAAACTTCAACTAAAACATAATTTAAAAAACACTATGTATATATTTCTATTATATATTCTATTACTTAACATTTTTCAACAAGAAAACAAAGGGTGAAAATGAGGGCCTCAGCCAAGAAGCTCTTCATGGGACAATAGCTTATTCTCAAAATTGCCCAAACCCCAATTCTCAGTTCAAACTATGAAAGAGAGGCTTCTTTTTGTGGCGAGACATGAAGTTCATTTCACCACTAAGATACTAGGTTAACAGAGACTCTGATTTACAGTTTTAGGTCTTCCCTACGTATGTAATCTTTACAATAAATGAGGATAAATCTGTATGCCATAAAACCCCCCAAATTAATGGTTTTTCTTACTTAATGTATAAAGATGTGTTTTCTTATCAGTAAAATAGGTCTTCAGATCTGCATCTGGTCTCTTTGCATGCTTTTCCTCATATACGCCTGTTTTGGGGTTTTTGTGGCGGAAGATGAAATGCAATTTATAGTCCTCTCCACATTTATCTGGACCAAACATTATTGTGTAAGGAGTCTTGTCATGGAACTGGTCCTTCAGAAACAAAAGTGGGTTACATTAAGTAAATTAAGAAGCAACATTTCAAAAGTGTGGTATTTCCTCTCATAAAATCCCAAACACACTATCGTCACATTAAAAGGAAAGCTGAACCCTGGCTGGTGTGGCTCCATGGACTGAGTGCCAGTTGGATTCCCAGTTAGGGCACATGCCTGGGTTGCAGGCCAGGTCCCCCACTTTAGGGCGTGCAAGAGGCAACCGACCGATGTTATCTATCTCTCGGACATCGATGTTTCTCTCCCTCTCTTTCTCCCTTCCTCTCTCTAAAAATAGATAGATAGATAGATAGATAGATAGATAATATTGTTTAAAAAGGGGGGGGGAGCTGATCCTGTGGAAGTATGGATGAACCTAGAGGGTATTATGCTAAGTGAAATTAAGTCAGACAGACAAAGACGTATCATATCATTTCACTTACATGTGGGCGCTAAAGAACAAAAAGGAACTAAACAAAAACAGACTCATGGATACAGAGAACAAACTGAAGGTTGCCAGATGGGATGGGTCAGGGAGCTGGGTGAAAAAGAGGAAGAGATTGAGAAGTACAAGCCAGCACGCTGCAGAACAGTGACAGAGATGTAAAGTATGGCACAGGGAATGTAATAGCTATGTTTAGTGTCAGGGCAGTACTAGACTCATCGGGGGTTCAGTTCATATACTACACAAATGTCTAACCACTGTGCTGTACACCCAGAAGTAGTAAAAAACTCAATGTCAACTGTAATTGAAATCTTTTAAAGAGCAAAGCTGATTAGTTTATGAGGTCTGTACAGGTAGCAGTGAAAAGGAATAAACAGAAATCATCAGGAAATTTTACATGAGATTATGGAAATGCCTAAAAAACAAAGGGATGCACACATCCAAAACGAAGAAACAAGTCACCACTAAAAATTGCATTGAGTGGAGACCAGGAACAGACAAGCAACTTTGAACTCGCACCTCCAATAGAAAGCACAGAAATGTCACAGTCACCATATTCCCAGCCCTCCGAAATGATTCAACAGCAGAATTGGCCTTTATTTTTACAGATCTTACAAGATTTTCTTTCATGAGTGACTGCATAAAATAACCCCACTGTCAAAGGGAAGTTACCTACCAAGTTGAGTTCCGGGGTTTTGGAAAGCAGTTTCACGTAGGCACCGCCACATTCTATTCCATTTTGGAAATTAACCTCATACCTAATTTCAGAGAGAAAAGCAGAAAACCACATGGCACTCTAAAAGATCTAATTTCTTATCTATTACCCCTTTCCTTATCTGGTTTCTCACGCTTTAGCACAGGTCCTGTGCTTATCCTTAGGAGAGATTCCATCTTGTAATTGCTTTTGAATAACTTCCAAATCCCCCCATAGTAAATAAGTAAAATAAAATCAAAGCTTAATGAAGATAGATTCCCAGTAAGTATTGGGTTGGCTGAAAAAAGTTCACTTAATTTTTTCCATATGACAGCTCTAGTAGTGCTTAGTTGTCTTTAACTTCATTCAAAAGATGCTGTTAGATTATTGACAGCTGTCATATCTGTGCATTAAAAAAACATCAAAATTGGTGAATTTTTATGCAGCCATTTTAATATCAAAGATGGAAGAAGATACGCAACATTTTCGGTATTATTATGCTTTATTATTTCAAGAAAGGTGAAAACACAACTGAAACACACAAAAAAGCTGTGTGCAGTGTGTGGAGAAGGTGCTGTGACTGACTGAACGAATGTGTAAATAGTGGTTTGCGAAGTTTCTTGGCACTACTGACATTTTGGCCACATCTCTGCTGTGGGCAGTCTTATGTGTTAGAAATGTTCAACAGCCCCCCTGGCCTCTACCCACTAGAAGCCAATAGTGGGAGATAGCCGACATACTCAAAATATCCAAATCAATTAAGTTACTGGTAAAAATAAAAAATGCGATTTTTATTTTACAGAAAAAAAATATACAGCCTTTTTGGGCAACCCAATACTTTTTGCAAAATCCAGAAGCTCATTTGCTATAAGGAGAAAGAATAGCCCGTTTCTTTCAAAATAATTTATTAGGAATGAAAATAACATTAGATTACAGGATGCTTAGATACACTAAAAAATCCCTCTTGTAATACACAGTAATTCTCCTAATGGTTTTATGTAGAGTTACAGTTTCATAATATGTCTTCTGATGTTACCCTTCCTAGAAAGTTTCTATCAAAGAAATGTTTCACTTACTGAACAATGAGAGGCTTGGTGTCAAACAGGAAGGGCCTGTTCAGTTTAGCGGAGATGGCATGATGCTTGGCCCGAGACATCAGTACAAGTCCTTTGTCGCCTGGAAGCTTAGTTTCCTTCATTTCGTCTACTTCCCATTTTCCTACAAAACACACCAAGTCCCACACCTTCACTACACCTTCAGGGGTCCTTCACATGGTGCACACATCACCGAGGAGTCCAAGTCTGCCGTGCTGACATATTTTAACCTACTCCATACCCCAGAGCTGGCGCATTCATATTACACACACATATTTGACAAATACTAGGATACGGTTTTTTAAAACCGGTAGCATATTCACTTTCCCAAAGCTTTCAAAGGACCTTCCACTTCCAACACACACCACAAAGGTGATAAATTACCTTTCCCTTTCATGGTGTAAAACAAACAGGTCTAACCCTATAAAATATAATGGAACACACAAGGACAGCAAAACTTCTAAGGAAAACAATCTTAAAATGCACACATACTCCCTTTACACGAGTCTTAGGAAATGCCATGGAAACAACACTTCAAACCTTAGCCTGCTGTTCTACTTAAATCAAACACACTCTCACCATCATATTTGGCAATTTCATCATCAGTGTCATCTTTCTTGGCTTTGGACAAAATCCACCTGTAATTAAGACAAACCCAAAATTAAGGTCCAAATGATAGCTGACCTGTGAAAAGAAACAATGTAAATACTAATAAAAGCAGCATCTACCCAGCTCTTTCTTGTCTACTCAACCACTCTACTTTTAAAAGTCACGTAAGTAATGATCACATCAATATTTGGTTCACAAGCCTGTAAGAAAAAGTATTGAACACATGAAATAATCCCACTTTTTTTAAGACTCAAGAGAAAAACTTTTTGCTCAAACAACAAAATACAGGTAGAAGAGAGCAGATGGAAGTGAGGACCACAGGGTCTAAAAGACTGTTTTCCTGAATGGACGTGAACACTGGGGATATAAAATCATCATCACCACTTCACTATGTAAGATGCTGCCCTACAAGGAACCCCCTATTTCCCTGCGCACACGTCGCCTCTAAGTTTTCTCCTAAGAAGCACTTACCCCGACAGAGTTCCTCTGTCAAAGGAATCAGCAAAGTACACTTCCCCCGCTGGGACTGGAGCTTTGTAGGTGACCTGTGTCAAGCATAAAAATGAACTAAGAACTGAAATTTTCAACAACATTCCTTTTTTAGTAGGACTTATTCTCTTGATTTGCTTTCAATTACCACAAAATTTTCCTTGCTGGCCCTTGAATTCAGTTCATATATTGTAATTTATCTTTAGCAAGATGTAACAAAGGCTGCCAGAGACATCAATACATATTTCAGCAGACTGGCTTTCCCTTTGAAAGGTATCCAAATTTACCTTCGTCTTTTGATTACCTCAAGAAGTAAATAAGATTCAAAGACCACTTCAAACCTTTGGAGATGGAGGCGTGCTGGTCTCTGGCTTCGATTTTGAGTCTTCTACCTCTTCAATGACATCATCGAGGTCATCCTCAATATCAACTGTGTCCTCGTCATGGCCCTCGTGAGCTCCAACGACTGCAGCACCAAGGACCAGCAGCACACAAAACAACCACTTCTCTTCCATGATCTACATATAAAAACAGTGAGGTGGGTTAAATATATCACCTCCTCCGAAAACTTTCATAAAGACCACCAACTCCTCTCACTTAAGATTATGGCTTGCAAAGCAGAACTAAAAGGAACTATACTGCATTTCGTTTTACAGATAAAGAAAGCCCAGAGAATCAAGGGTTTTCCTAAAATGAGTTTATAAGATTCAATTTCAAGAAAATTTCAAAATAAAACTCAAATATAAACAATTGTCCTAAAAAAAAAAAAAATCAATTGGCCTGCCCTGGCTGGTGTAGCTCAATAGATGGAGCACAGGCTGCGAACCAAAGGGTTGCCAGTTCGATTCTCAGTCAGGGCACATGCCTGGATTGCACCAGGTCCCTTGTGAGGGCCACATGAGAGGCAACCACACATTGATGTTTCTCTCCCTCTCTTTCTCCCTCCCTTCCCCCTCTCTAAAAGTAAATAAAACAAAGCCCTGGCTGGTGTAGCTCAGTGGGTTGAGCACGGGCTGCGAACCAGGTATCGCAGGTTCGATTCCCAGTCAGGGCACATGCCTAGGTTGCAGGCTATGTTCCCCAGCAACCGCACATTGATGTTTCCCTCTCTCTCCATCCCTCCCTTCCCTCTCTAAAAATAAATATATAAAATCTTTAAAAATAAATAAATAATAAAACGAAACATTAGGACAAATTAGGGGGCTTCTGGCCAAGATGGAGGCATAGGTAGTCACACTGTGCCTCCTCGCGCAACCAAAACTAAGGACAACAAAAATTGAGAAACAAGAAACAACCAGAACAGAGAGAAATGAACCGAATGGAAGTCTGACTACCATACAACCAGACCGGTAAGGAGGGGTGGAGTCGGAGGCCTAAGGAGAGGGGTCGAGGGGTCCCGGCAGGAAAGAGCGGTGGCTGGTGGGTGCACAGGGCGCAGACAGCAGTTGGCGAACCCCAGAAGCGCAGGAGCAACGAGCAGACCCAGTGCGCCCCAGCTACACGTTCACGCGCAAACTAAGCAAAAACGGGCAGCAACACAGACCTCGCAACCCAGGGACCCAGCGCCGGGAAACAAAGCCTAAGAGCACCGACTGAAAACACCTGTGGGAGTTGAGGCTGGGAGATTCTCTCAGCCTCACAGGAGGCTCCTTGGGGAAACCCACAGAGTCCGAGAAAGTGCACAGGCCCACCCACCCGGGAGCCAGCACCAGAAGGGCCCAATTTGCTTGTGGGAGGCAGCAGGGGGGACTGGAGTCCTAGAGAGAGTGGAGCAAGCGCCATTGTTCCCTCTCAGACCCCACCCCTACATACAACACCACAACCCAGTGACTGGGTTGCCCCGCCCTGGTAAACACCTAAGGCTCCGCCCCCCATACATAATACCTGCAACCAGACCAAAGGAAAATAAAAAATAAAAAAGATGGCTCAAACAGAATTGAAAGTCCTAGAACCAATTTTTTTAAGTGACCAAGAGATAGCCAACCTATCAGATGCAAAGTTCAAAGCACTGGTGATCAGGATGCTCACAGAATTGGTTGACTTTGATCACAAATTAGATGAACAAATAAAGGCTACAATAAGAGAAATTAAGGAAAATGCACAGGGAACCAATAGCGATGGGAAGGAAACTGGGACTCAAATCAATGGAGTGGACCAGAAGGAAGAAAGGAACATCCAACCAGAAAAGAATGAAGAAACAAGAATTCAAAAAAATGAGGAGAAGCTTAGGGACCTCCAGGACATCTTTAAACGTTCCAACATCCGAATTATAGGGGTACCAGAAGGGGAAGAGGAAGAGCAACAAATGGAACACTTATGTGAATACGTAATGAAGGAGAACTTCCCAAATCTGGCAAGGGAAATGGACTTCCAGGAAGTCCAGGAAGCTCAGAGAGTCCCAAAGAGGTTGGACCCAAGGAGGAACACGCCAAGGTACATCATAATTACATTAGTCAAAGTAAAAATGAAGGAGAGAATCCTAGAAGCAGCAAGAGACAAGGACACAGTAACATACAAAGGAGTTCCCATTAGACTGTCAGCTGATTTCTCAAAAGACACCTTGAAAGCAAGAAGGGGCTGGCAAGAAGTATTCCAAGTCATGAAAGGCAAGGACCTACATCCCAGATTGCTCTACCCAGCAAAGCTTTCATTTAGAATGGAAGGGCAGATAAAGTGCTTCTCAGACAAGGCAACCACAAGGAGTTCAGAGAAGGCAAGTTAAAGGAGTTCATCATCACCAAGCCCTTATTTTATGAAATGTTAAAGGAACTTACCTAAGAAAATGAAGATTAAAAATATGAACAGTAACCTGGCTGGCATAGCTCAGTGGATTGAGCGCGGGCTGTGAACCAGGCATCGCAGGTTCGATTCCCAGTCAGGGCACATGCCTAGGTTGCAGGCTATGTTCCCCAGCAACCGCACATTGATGTCTCTCTCTCTCTCCCTCTCCCTTCCCTCTCTAAAAATAAATAAATAAAATCTTAAAAAAATATATGAACAGTAAAAAAAGACTTCAAACTCAGTTAGTAACAACCATACCTAAAATAAAAGCAAACTAAGCAAACAACTAGAACAGGTACAGACCCACAGAAATGGAGATCACATGGAGGGTTAGCAACAGGGAAGGGGGAGGAGGAGAGAGGGGGAAAAGATTTAGAGAATAAGTAGCATAGACAATAGGTAGAAAATAGACAGGGGGAGGGCAAGAACAGTATGGGAAATGTAGAGGCTGAGGAATTTACGACACATGGACATGAACTAAAGGGGGGGAATGTGGGTGGGAGGGGGTGGGCAGGGTGGAGGGGAGTGAAAGGGGGAAATGGGACAACTGTAACAGCATAATCAATAAAAAAAATCAGTTGTCTTTGTATCATGTTGAGTATCACATTGGCTACACACAACTAGAATCTTCAAATACAATTTCAAATTAACCTCTTGCATTTGTAAAAAGCTTGACAAATGAGAAAAGCCCCTTTCCTGTTGTAATTAAAACATTACAACAAAATGACAACAGAGAAACTAGCTTTACATTAAATACTTAATATAGCCCTGGCTGGCGTGGCTCAACTGGTTGGAGCATCGTCCCATGAATCAAAAGGGCAAGGGTTAGATTCCATCAGGGCACATACCTAGGTTCCATGTTTGGTCACCGCTGAAGCAACTGATCAATGTTTCTCTTACACATCGATGTTTCTCTTTCTCCCTCTCCCTTCCCCTCTCTCTAAAAAAAAAAATCAATGAGCATGTCCTCAAGGTGAGGATAAAAAAAAATTACTTAACACGCACACTGCTGCTGTGGTTTAAGTATCATCAAGTGTAAATAGTTTTAGTGTTTGAAGACTCAACAAAAATATAGTAAACTGAAAAAAAAATTAAACCAAGGCCCAGTTACTTTTACCTCTTTATTTTCTAAATACTTAAGTGTGTTGTGTATTGTATGAGACAGCAAGTGGGTCCTCCTTCCAAGGACCACAGATCCGAAGATAGAGAAACCGAGCCCCATGGCACGTACAGAATTCAACTGATGGATGTTTCTCTCTCACATCCATGTGTCTCTCCCGCCACTTCCTCTCTCGAATCATATCCTCAGGTGAGGATTAAAAAAAAACTGAGCCACATAGATGCAAAAAATGACCGGGTAGTATGTAGTAGAGTTTTAACTCTGCAAGACAAGAAGAGTTCTAGAAAGAGATGGAGGTGATGAGTGCACGATAATGTGAACATAACTCAATGCCACTGAACTGTGCACCTAATAACGGTTAAGACTGCCCAGCTTATATGTGTTCACCACAATAAATAAGAAAACCGAGCTCGATTTTTTTTTTGTTTACAATGGAAATCTTTATTCCTCAGACAAAATCCAAAACAAAAACAAAGAAAGAAACTTAACTAAGGGGCTCCCTCATAAACTTCAATGGCTCCAACTCACAACCACTGCAGCATCTGACCGACTGTCTAGAAAAAAACGTCAATGAAGTTATTCTAGTGCTGAATTTAATGCCAAATTCCTTATTAACTCCAACCCTTTGAAGTGAGTAAAGTAGAACTAGACTTTATGTATCATTTGGTGGTGTTTCTTTTATTTAACATGTCTCGGGACTGGGTTCACAAAATAAAAAAAGGGTAAGGCCCCTGGCTGGTGTGACTCAGTGGATTGAGCACCAGCCAGCAAGCTGAAAGGTTGCAGGTTCGATTCCCCAGTCAGGGAAAATGCCTGGGTTGCAGGCCAGGTCCTCAGTTGGGGGTGAGTGAGATGCAACCTATTGATGTATCTAATGCACATCAATGTTTCTCTCCCTTTCTTCTTTAAAATAAATGATCTTTTAAAAAAGAAAAAAGACTGGAGTCCACTGGATGCCTAAACACTGAGCACTTAGGCAGCACAGAAAACAAATGTGTGAATGAAGTTGTCCATAACCTTTCCTAGGACAGGTATTAGCTTTTAAGATTCTTTAAAATTTATTTCTCTTTAGAGAAGGGAAGGGAGGGAGAAAGAAAGGGACAGAAATATCGATGAGAGGGAAACGTCAATCGGCTGCCTCTGCCGTGTGCCCTGACTAGGAATTGAACCAGTGACCTTTCACTTTGCAGGACTACACCCAACCAAATTAGTTTTTAGAAGAAACTTTCAATGTCAACATTCTGCTATGGCTTCTTATATACTTAAAAAATACTAGTAATCTTTAATTCACTAGAAAGGCCTCTAATCTCTGCTGTCAGAATATGCATGGCATAGCAATATGGCTTTTCTATTTACAAGAGGTTCTCTAACACCATACAGATTGATTCAATGCTTTGGTCTAAACCAACCATATGCAACTCCCCGGCTCTCTCACATAGAAACAAGGTTATAACGGTGGTGGGATTCCCAAGGACGAGCCACAAAACTCAATTAGTCCAAAACACAGTTTAAACAATATATCAACTTTTTAAAAGTAAAACGAACGGTGGTAAGACCAGTAGTAACTGAATAAACCACAAAACGAATGGATTAATTAGGACTAAGTATTGAAGCTGCAAGACTGTTGCTCAAAGAAAATCTAGTCGGGGAGATCGTCTAGTAGGCTAACCACTTAATAAAGGTAGGACTGATATTTTTCTTCAACAATTTTTAATTATTTTTAATCATGTTTCCCTAAAATTCATATATTGGAGCCCTAACTCCCGATGTGACTCCATCTGGAGGCAGGACCTTCAAGGAAATAACAAAGGTTAAGAGAGATCACAAAGGTGGGAGCTGCTCAGGGAGGATTAGTGCCTGCCTATGAGATGTGCCCTCGCAGAAGCCAGTCCACATGAGAACACAGAGACACGGCCACTCTCTGCTGGTCAAGGAGAAAGTACTCAACAGAAAACAACCCTGCGGATGCCTTCACCTTGGACTTCAGCCTCCAGAACTGAGAAAATAAATCTCTAGTGTTTAAATCCCTATTGTTAAATCTGGTATTGTTTCGAGCAGACTAATACAACTGCCCTTCGGTTTTTAAATATAATGTAATAGTGCAGTGCTTCACAAACAAACGGGAACCAGTCTGCTGGCCCTCACCCCAGGTGCATTTGGGCTGGGCCCCAAGCCCAAATTTCAGTTTCATAAGGAGTTCTAGGATGCTGTCTCAGGAACCACGCTTTGAGAACTAGTGCATAGAATTTATGAATAATCCATTTGTGCTTTGTTTTCCAGTTTATAAAGCATTTGCACACACATTTTTCATGTAAGCCTTTATTTTACATAATTAAGAACTTAGTGAAGCCCTAGCTAGTGTGGCTCAATGGATTGAGCACTACTGGCCTTTGAGCCGAAGGGTCACTGGTTTGATTCCCAGTCAGGGCACATACCTGGGTTGCAGGTCAGGTTCCTAGTAGGGGGCACATGAGAGGCAATCACACACTGACGTTTCTCTCCCACTTTCTCTCCCTTCCTTTCTCTCTAAAAATAATTAAGTAAAATCTTAAAAATAAAAAACTTAGTGTAATTAAAATACCCTACTCCTTATCACAACTAATAACTGAAATCAAAGATTCCAAATCTTATATTACTATCACATTAGACTGAATATCACTAGTAGGTAGCTTAATAATGAGGAGGTGTGACACAGGCAAAAAACAGGGAGAGCACTAACCAGTGATCTGGAATAGGGGGTTCAGATACGGTTTAGTGACAGGGTACAACTGTACACCACCTCGCCCAGCTTTGTGGACCAAGAAACCTTAGAGAAAGAAAGCATACACGTGAGGGAGCCAGAATAGTCTCATTTAAAGGAAACCAATTTTCAGTCTTGGCTGGTGTGGCTCAGTTGATTGAGCACTGGCCTGCAAGCCAAAGGGCCACTGGTTCGTTCTATTTCCAATCAGGGCACATGCCTGGGTTGCGGGTCAGGTCCCCCTGAGGGGGCAAGTGAGAGGCAACCACACATTGATATTTCTCTTCCTCTATTTCTGCCCCCCTTCCCCTCTCTCTGAAAGTTAATAAATAAAACCTTTTAAAAAAAATGGGCAAAGGATCTGAACAGGGACAAAGAAAATATTCGGATGGCAAATAAGATGTGAAAAGATGCTCAACATAACTTGTCATTACATAACTGCAAATTAAAACTAGACACCACCATATACCTGTTAGAATATCTAAACTTTTTAAAAAATGGCAAGGATGTAAAGCAAGAGAAACTCTCATTTCATTGCTGGTAAAAATGCATAATAGTACAGCCACTTTGGAAAATACTTTGGCAATTTCTTTCTTACAAAGCCGAACCTAATCTTACCATATGATTCAGCAATCATGCTCTTACGTGTTTACCTAACTGATCTGAAGGCTTACAAATGTGCAAAAACTTGTGTGCAAATGTTTACAGCAGCTTTATCTATAACACTCAAAACTTGAAGAATAAACCCAAACATTCTTCAGTAGGTCAATGAATAAACAAACTAGAACACCCACACAGTGGAATATTGTTCAGCAATGAAAAGAAATGTGCTATCAAGAGACAAAAAGACTTACATAAACTTTAACTTCATATTGCTAAATGGAAGAAGCAAATCTGATAAGGCAACATGCTGTATAATTCCAATTACAAGACATTCTGAAAAAAGCAAGTTTTACGTGCAATAAAAAGATCGGTGGCTGCCAGAGGTTTGCGTGGAGGGGGGAAACTGACTAGGTAAGTACAGTGAAACTATACTGTATGCCATATATAGATACATGACACTATGCACTTGTCAAAACCCATAAAACTTCACAATACAAAAAGTCATCTTAATGCATGAAACATGTTAAGAAATCATCTAGGAAGTTGAGTGTTCCAAGGATAGCATGCAGGATGTAATGAAACAATCTGATGCATTACAGACGTATGACACGACTTCGTTCCAGAGGGTGGAGGGAAAGACGCTGCACAAAGTCGCTCTGGAAGTGACTACGGTCTGTGAAACTAGACCTTAAGGCAGCACTGTGCTTGGTGGTAAGTTGTTTCTCACAGGCATGCAGACATGCAGACGAACAATCCTGCAGCCCCTGTATCTGTACACTGGAACTGCACAGCGAAGTAAAGGGGTGGTGCGTGGCGGATGGTGGGAGCCACTGTCATGCTGGGCGTGGGTATTCACAGATAAGCAAAGTAAAGAGGCCAGAATAATCCACATGGTAACTGGCAGGGGTTGGAAGCACCAGTATGATCTCATGTTTAGCTTAATAGACAGAGGTTACATACAGAAATACTTACAGTTATGTGTAAATGCACCACTTACTTGCCACACATATATTCCCTGGTTCTGTCAGCTGAGAGGGCCTAACAAAACCACACCCCAGTAATGACAAATACACCTAATACTAATCATGGTTTCTACTGTCATCTCCAAGAAGAGGAAACAGCTCTGCAAAGCAATGACTGGTTCTAGTGTTTGAGCAGAAAACATACTGGAGGAGCAGGGAGCATTCTGTAGTGCCAGAAGGGAAAGGAGTATTCAAAAAGAAAACAAAAACTACCAACAGGGCTGGGGATGTCTGAACGGGGGGCGACACAGGGCTCCCAGAGCCAAAGCTGTGCAGAAGCAGCAGAGTGAGTGCTGTAAGATCATGCCCAGAGCACACAGTAAACGCCCATGATCTATACTGATAAAAACAGATGGTGAATAAATAAATGGGACAAGAGAGACAAACTCCCCATACAGAAATGCCCCAAGTAATGTATGTGGGTAACGCCATCCTCAAGATGGTGGAGCCTAATTCCCCTCTCCCTAAGTGCAGGCTGCACATAGTGGCTTCCTTCCAAAGAGGCCAGACATATGGGAAGGGGAAGGGGCTAACTTTACACTGGAGAAACCTGGCAAATGCACCTCAGCCAGGTGATCAGGGTCAGCAGGAACGGTGCTAGGTCATGGTGGTGGTTAGGTGCCCTCGACACGATATGTGAAAACAGCACTTCAACCTCTGTGGTCTTCCTCCCCCAAAATCCATATCCCCAATCTAATCATGAGAAAAACCATCAGGCAAGTCTCAACAGAGGGACATTCTACAAAATAACCTGACCAGCAGCCCTCAAAAATGTCAAGGTCATCAAAAACAAAGAAAGCCTAAAAACGTGTTGTGGCTGAGAGGAGCCTGAGGAGACGTGACGACTGAAGGTCATGTGGGTCTTGGAAAAGGACCATGGGCAAAAGCAAAGGGAATCTGAACTAAATATGGACCTTAGTTAGTAATCACTTACCAATGTTGGTTCATTAACTGTAATAAAGGTACTATACTAAGTTATTAATAGGGGAACTGGGAGTGGATTATATGGGAATCCTCTGTACTATCTTTATAATTTTTCTGTACATTTAAAGCTGTTCTAAAAATTAGTTTAATAAAAAAAAAAAATCCTGGAGCTGAAATATTGAAAGCTAGCCTTAACTTTCCTTTTTGAAAAGAAACTGAGGTCCAGAAACTGACCTGAAAAAAATTAGTTATTGGCCAGACCAGGATCAGAAGTCAAGGTTCCTATTTCCCACCACAAAACACCCTACTTGGTAATTCTATACTGCTTTTGTTTTAAAGACACAAAATGATTTTCCATATATTTTAATGTTTAGGAGGATTTCATAAGCCTGTCCCTTTTTAAGTCTTCACTTGTCTTTACATTTTCAGAATCATAAGCAGAGAACATATTTATCTGTTGTCACACTGCTTCTAAAATTATCAATAAGAAATATGCATCTAGTACCTCAAGAATAAGGCAATCATGCTTTTAAAAAACAAACAGCATACTTCCCTCCCAACTTCCCCCAAACCACAGAGCAGGTGGTCTCTAGATTAGGAATGGTGAGGAATAAAAGTGAATGAAGAGATGACCTTTAGCCCTGGCTTGTGTAGCTTAGTAGACTGAGTGTTGGCCTGTGAACTAAGAGGTCGCTGGTTCAATTCCAGGTCAGAGCACAGGCCTGGGTTGCAGTCGGTCCCCCTTTGGGGGTGTGTGCAAGATAAGAGGCAACCAGTCGATACTTCTCTCCCTCTCTTTCTCCCTCCCTTCCCTCTCTCTAAAAATAAATAAATAAAAACCTTAAAAACAAAACAACAAAAAATGACCTTTAGACTGAACAGCACTCTCCATTTGCCACATTTCCCATCTCTTCTACTTCACAGCCCATGCTCACTAAAATAAATTAGCTTCTCTACAGGCTTCTCTTTCTTGCATTCCTGAATGCTACAGCACTTTCCCTCAGACTTTATTTTCTGTTTGAAAGCAGAAAATGAAGCACATCCTTTTCCGGCTTTCTTTTAGGAGCAATTTTCTCTCTTTCTCTCATAATTTTTAGGATTGCAAGGTTATTATTACCTGAAACTCTACAACAGAGCCCCTCTGAGCTAGGAAGCAAAGCCTGGGTGGCTACGAAACTCATAACCAGAAGACTCAGTGCTATGTGATGGGCCCATTTCACTGCTGTCTCAGCCAAATCTCAAATTGCTGCACTATAGGCATGGACCTCCAGGAGAGCCAGCAACTGACAGTCAAAACCAAGCATGTAGTACAGTTACACAGATGTTGAATTATAATCTTGTATATCTGAAAATTATGTAATGTCATTAACCAATGTTACCCAAATAAGTGTAACTTTAAAAAACTAATTATATTTGAATAAAACATGGACATTAGTTAATAATGTTTCAAATATTGGTTCATTAATGGTAGGAAATGGATCATAATATGAGACCTTAATACAGAGGAAACAATGTTATGGCAGTATATGGGAATTCTGCATACTATCTTTGTAATTTTTCTGTAAATTAGAACTCTTCTAAAATAAAAAAGCTTTTTAATGTATAAAAAAACAAACTACAAGCATAAAAATCTTTCAACATCTATGAGTCTACTAAGGAGGACAACCATTCTCAAAAATACCCTCGAGTCACATGCAAATATGAGTCTTGTTTGACCTTGTCTTATGTCCCTTCTGTAAGCGAAGACCAAGTCAATAAAGCCAACACTATGGGGGCCAACTCTATACGGCTCAAGTTTCAACTGCCATCGATCTAGAACTTGACCTAACGATAAAACTTACAATATCTAGGTTTCGGAGAAATGAACAGTCCGAATGTCCTTCAAATACTCATCCATAAGTCTTACAACTGGGCTTTTGATAAAACCTGGGTAGCAGAGTTCAAGACTGTTTTCTGGAATAAAAGGAGAAAATCCATTTGATGCCCCATAGCATTAGCTGACAGTTCAATTCAATGTCATGAGCACCAACTAGAAATCAATCATTTTCCTAAAAATGGGTCTCTAACATTCAGAAGCTTAATTTTTATATAGATATAAAGGTATATATAAGGTATATAGATATCTTTATATAGATATATAGGTATATATAAAGTCTGGGGGAAAATTTTTTTATACATTAAAGGTGACCTTGATGACTGTATTTATTTGCCCATGTTTTCAAACTTTATGCATACACTGTATTATTAGTTTATAAGTCAAGGTTTCTTTTTTGGGGTGATTATGGTTAATATCAAAGTAAACTTTTGGCCCTGGCTGGCATAGCTCAGTGGATTGAGCGCAGGCTGCGAACCAGGCATCGCAGGTTCGATTCCCAGTCAGGGCACATGCCTAGGTTGCAGGCCATGTCCCCTAGCAACCACACATTGATGTTTCTCCCTCTCTCTCTCTCTCTCTCTCTCTCCCTCTCCCTTCCCTCTCTAAAAATAAATAAATAAAATCTTCAAAAAAAAAAAGTAAACTTTTTAGCAATCTAACTTACAAGAAAATACACATAGTTAGGTAATACTATTAAGCTCCTGCTAGTATTTTCCTTCTATTAAAAAAGCCAAAAAACTAAAAATTTTTAAAAAAATGAATTACTGACATAGATAAAACTGCACAGAACTATGTACAAACAATGGCATGTGATACCTGGTAAAATCTGAGTAAGGTCTATAGACTGTACCAATGTCAGCTTCCTGCTTTTGTTGTTGTACCATAGTTACATAAGGTGCCACCTTTGGGGGAAGCTGGGTGACTGACAGTCACAGAGACCTCTCCGGACTATTTTTGCAACTTCTTGTGGGTCTGTAATTATTTCCAAATTAACAACTTTTTAAATATGTATGTGTGTGTATATACACACACACAATTCTATCGTTGAAGGTGGTTCTTTAAACTTAATCAAAGTCATCCAGAAACTAGCTTTAAATTGACCTGGTCTTCCAAAAAGCACAATGCTACAAAAGACTCAAAAAGGTGAACTGGATTAGAAATTTGAACTTCAGGCAAAGTCCTTCTCCTTTCCTTTCAGTTAATTAGGGCTTTGTTTTTAGTAATCAAATATAATTATCTACCTATATCCAAGTCAGAGAATCTCTACCCTCTGGGATCACGTGGAAAAATGTACACAAAACCAAGAAACAGGAACCAAATAGGCACACATTTATAATACAAATGCTTTCTGGCTTGCTTCCCAATTTTCCAAGGACAGAGCAAAAGCCCAGCTCTTAGAATCTCAAGGTTAGGAGAATTCTTCAAGAGCATCTCATATATTCACTGTTAATATTTCAATCCACCCTTAACTCTTAAAGAGAGTGAATTTATCTTGAACTCTAGAGATGGAAGTTTCCTATTTTAAAACTGAAGATTCACAAAGTTAGTCCCTCATACACACGCAGTGCAGTGTATGTGGTGGTATAACCTGTCCCATCAGAGAAACGGGGTTCCAGACTCTCCTGCTCTTCTCTGGCCTTGCTCAGCTTACTGAACTTCTAGAGAATCTTCTATTCCTGTGTTACAGATGTGCGTAATAGTACTACTAACTCAAAGTCTTGCTGTGAAAATATAAAAAGATAATACGAAGTCTATCAGTGTCCAAGACTTTATAGGTATACTCAAAAGGTTTGTTCTTTGATACACCAAGTACAACCACAGTTAATACATTTTCAATTTTCATACTGGACTAAAAGGTCTAATATGCCTGCCTACCCCTCCAACATACTTCAACAAAGCTGAATGATGGGGCATAATGAGAAAAACTTGCTTTCCTCCCTTTTTTTTTTTTTTTAAAGATTTTATTTATTTATTTTTAGAGAGGGAAGGGAGAGGGAGAGAGGGAGAAAGAAACATCAATGTGCGGTTGCTGGGGGACATGGCCTGCAACCTAGGCATGTGCCCTGACTGGGAATCAAACCTGCGATGCCTGGTTCACAGCCCGCGTGCTTTCCCCCCATTTTATTAATATGATTTCTTCCTTAACACTTCCTTGCAATGCTGCATATACACAATGTTAACATTTAAATATGCAAATGTCTACATTTACCTACGATTTCTTTCCCTGCTATCACTAATTATTTTTCTTTATAAATTCTTCAGATCTTATTTTTCGTTAATGATAATTCTATTCTCGGCATACATTCTTTAAAAAGTCCATATTATTTTACTATACACATTTAATTACTGCATGAGACTTTGAACACAAAATATTCTAGTTAACAGAAACAAACACATTCTGCATCAAATTTTAGCAAATTCAGAAAACTAGGTAGATCAACTTTACGACTGGGCAAACACTAAAAAGAAATATTAAATTTGCCACCTTACAAAGGCAGAAACTTTATCCTCCATAAGGGTTTCTTATTGAAGGGACCTATTAAAGAAAAACAAGAATTCTATTAAAGAAAGATCTTTTGCCCTGGCTGGTGCAGCTTAGTGAACTGAGCAAGTGGCCTGTGAACCAAGAGGTCGCTGGTTGATTACGCACCCGCCTGAGTTGTGGGCCAAGTCATACAAAAGCCAACCAATCAATGTTTCTCGCTCACATGGATGTTTCTTCTCTCTCTCTCTCTAAAACTAAACAATACAATTTTTAAAAAACTTTTAAAAAGAAAAATCTTAAAAACAAATGGAGACTCAAATTACTGGAATTTATTAAATTTTAGTTTTTACATTTTATCTTTCCAGTCAAGTCTACTTTTGTAACTATTTTCCTAAGAGATATTGGTCTGTAGTTTTCTTGTGAAGTTTTTGCCTGGCATGGCTATCAGGGTAATGCTGGCCTCATAGAATGAATTGGGAAGTGTTCTCCCCTCTTCTATTTTGGAAAGCATTTGTGAAGAATTGGTGTTTTCTTCCCTATTTGGCAGAATTATCAGTGAAGCCATTTGGTTCTAGGCTTTTCTTTGTGGGACTTGTTTCTCAAAATAAATTAGGGAATTCCAAATCTAATTCCTTTAATCCACAAGAAATTAAAGAGGATCACAAATCCCAGGTAAGCGATTTCTTTGTCCCTTAATCAGACTGAGGGAGTTCCTTTCTATATTCCTGGTTTGTTGAGTGTTTCTCCCATGAAAGGGTACTGCATTTTGTTAAATTCTGTCTATCGAGATGATCATGTGGTTTTTGTTCTTTATCAATGTGGTATACAACATTTATTATTTTATGCTGAACCAACCTTGCATTCACAGGAAAAATCCCAGTTCGTCCTGATGAGTAAATCCTATTTATATGTTGCTGGATTCTGTCTGCTAGCACTGAGTTTATTTGCATTTTTTCATAAGAGATATTGTTCTGTGGTTTCCATTTCTTGTACACTTTTTTACTTCAAAAAATATGGAACATTTCACATATTTGTGTATCACCCTTGCACGGGGACCTGCTAATCCTCTCTGTATCATTCCAGTTTTAGTGCATGTGCTGCTGCAGTGAGCACACATGTACTGTTTGCATGGTTTTGGTATCAGGATTCCACAGAATGAACTGACAAGTATTCTCTCCTCTTCCATTTGTTTGGAAGTTTGTAAAGAACTGATGTTAATTCTCCCATGAAGTATTTTGTAGAAGTCACCAGTGAAGCCATTTGGTTCTAGGCCTTTGTTTAGGGGACTTAAGTCTCTTAAAAGCAATTAGTAAAGTCCAACTCTAATTTCTTTAGTCTATAAGAAATCAGAAAAAGGAACAGAAGAAATTACCTTGCTAATGTTATCGGTCGTTTTAAAAAAAAAGTGATTTTTTTAAAATTTTTAGAGAGAGTAGAAGGGAAGGAGAAAGAAAAACATTGCTCTGTTGCCTCCTGAACATGCACACGCCTGGACAGGGGACTGAACCCACAACCCAGGCACGTGCCCTGATTGGGAATTGAACCAGTGACCTTTTTGCTTTGTGGGACGATGCCCAACCAACTAAGCCACACCAATCAGGGCTTAAAAAAGGCAATTTTTTAAAAGGCAGTGTGTAATAACAGCTGAGGCAATCTTTCATTTAGGCTATCCATTCATATTGCCATTTAAACTTTAAATCTTATTGGGTTTAGAAAACATTAGGTTGTCTAATTTAATCCTCACAAGAACCCCAGGATGTTCTATCATTCCCATTTGACACAGTAGGAATTTAAGACTAAGAGAAGTTACACAAACTGTCCAAGGTCACAGACATATACAGTAGTGTTTACGAGCAGGAACTCAGAAGTCACAATCTCTCTTCAACTATTTAATAACTTGGCATACTGGGTGAACTACTCAGGTCACTGAGCGCTGGCCTGTGAACCAAGAGAGGTCTCTGATTCGATGCCCAGCTGGGGCATATGCCTGGGTTGCAGACCAAGTCCCCAGCTGGGGGCCAGCGAAAGGCAACTGATCCCTGCGTGTATCTCTTGCACACTGATGTTTCTCTCCCTCTCTTTCTCCCTCCCTTTCCCTCTCTCTAAAAGTAAATAAAATTTTAAAAATAAATAAACTCCAAATAATTTTCACAGCTCACAGTTAAGCTGAATTTAAAAGTACATGTGGTGCCATTAAAAAGCACTTCACTCGGATTTCCGGCCAAGATGGAGGCATAGGTAGTCGCATTGTGCCTCCTCGCACAACCAAAACTAAGGGCAACAAAAATTGAGAAATAAAAAACAACCAGAACAGAGAGAAATGAACTGAACGGAAGTCAGACTACTGTACATCCAGACCGGTAAGGAGCGGCGGAGTCGGAGGCCTGTGGAGAGGAGTCCCAGTGGGAAGAAGCACTGGCTGGCAGGCGCGGGTGCGCAGGGTGCAGACGGCAGCTGACAGACCAGTGGCGGACCCTGGGCTCGGGAGGCGACTAGCAGACCTAGGGACGCAAGGCAGCTAGTTGTCCGCAGTCACACATTCTCACGTAGACTAACTAAGCGAAACGGGCAGCGATATGGACCTCGCGGCCCAGGGACTCAGCGCCCCCAGAAAACAAAGCCGAAGAACACCGACTGGGAGCTGAGGCCAGGTGATTCTCTCAGCCTCACAGGAGATTTCTCCGGGAAACCCACAGAGTCCGAGAAAGTGCACAAGCCCGGGAGCCAGCACCGGAAGAGCCCAATTTGCTTGTGGGAGGCAGTGGAGGGGACGGAAGTCCTAGAAAGAGTGGAGCAGGCGCCACTGTTCCCTCTCAGACCCCGCCCCGAAATACAGCGTCACAACCCAGCAACTGGGGTGCCCCGCCCTGGTGAACACCTAAGGCTCCGCCGCCATTACATAACAGCTGCAACCAAACCAAAGGAAAATAAAAAATAAAAAAGATGGCTCAAACAGAACTGAAAGCCCCAGGCCAATTTTTTTAAGTGACCAAGAGATAGCCGAATTACCAGATGCACAGTTCAAAGCACTGGTGATCAGGATGCTCACAGAATTGGTTGATTTTGGTCACAAATTAGATGAACAAATGAAGGCTACAATAAAAGAAATGAAGGAAAACACACAGGGAAACAATAGTGAGGAGAAAACTGGGACTGGGATCAATGGAGTGGACCAGAAGGAAGAAAGGAACAACCAAACAGAAAAGAATGAAGAAACAAGAATTCAAAAAAATGAGGAGAGGCTTAGGGACCTCCAGGACACCTTTAAACGTTCCAACATCCAAATTATAGGGCTACCAGAAGGGGAAGAGGAAGAGCAACAAATGGAACACTTATTTGAATACATAATGAAGGAGAACTTCCCCAATCTGGCAAGGGAAAGAGACTTCCAGGAAGTCCAGGAAGCTCAGAGTCCCAAAGAGGTTGGACCCAAGGAGGAACACGCCAAGGCACATCATACTTACATTAGCCAAGGTAAAAATGAAGGAGAGAATCCTAGAAGCAGCAAGAGATAAGGACACAGTCACCTACAAAGGAGTTCCCAGCAGACTGTCAGCTGACTTCTCAAAAGAGACCTTACAGGCAAGAAGGGGCTGGAAAGAAGTATTCCAAGTCATGAAAGGCAAGGGCCTACATCCAAGATTGCTCTATAAGGCAAAGCTTTCACTTAGAATGGAAGGGCAGATAAAGTGCTTCTCAGATAAAGTCAGGTTAAAGGAGTTCATTATCACCAAGCCCTTATTATATGAAATGTTAAAGGGACTTACCTAAAAGATTAAAAATATGAACAGTAAAAAAAAAAGTCATCAAATGGAGGGTTAGCAACAGGGAAGTAGGAGGAGGGAGGGGGAAAAGATATAGAGAATAAGTAGCATAGACGGTAGGTAGAAAATAGACAGGGGAGGGTAAGAATAGTATGGGACATGTAGACACTAGAGAACTTATGACACATGGACATGAACTAAAGGGGGGAATGTGGGTGGGAGGGGGTGAGCAGGGTGGAGGGGAGTGAAGGGGGAAAATGGGACAACTGTAATAGCATAATCAATAAAATAAAGAATTTTTAAAAAAGCACTTCAATCCACAGGTCACAACTATGTTCAGTTTCATTATTCTCCAGTTGCTGTTATGAGCTGTCAATTTTATTTGCACAGTTCATTGCACTATTAAAGTAATTTGCCACCCTATTTGTGCCTTTCAACAGCCCCCCCCAGGTAAGGTATACAGGAGACTTCTCATTTCCATTTTAAAGATGTGGAAAGCAAAGCGGTTAGAAAGCTGGTTGCCCGCGCCGGGCCTGCACTGGTGCTTACCAAACGTCCCTTCAGCCCCTTAAACTATCTACAGGGCAAAGCGAACTCCAACTAAAAGGACGCAATAGCCTGATTGCCAAAACTGCAGCAACGACTTCTGTCAAAACGTTTACCGGTCGTGGTCCTTGCAAGATAATGTGTGAGTCGAAACTGCTAGGTTTAGATAGTATGGTGTGAAGGGACGCCGACACCCATTTTCAGATAGGTCAGAAAATCTGCCTGTGGTAGGGCGTGTGCACTGCCTTCTGCGGTTCGCCCTGGGCTTGCGCTGATCCCGCGGCTAGCCGGCGCCACTGCACACTGGCTGGGGCCAGGAGAGCTCCTTAGAGCTCTCCACCTCTGCTCCAATGTCAGGACAGCAAATGGACAACAAGGTAGGGATGCTGCTCAGGGTCCTCGCATACTGCTGGGGGAAAAAAAGACTAGTACAGAGCAACTTTAAAGATCAACACAACTCTCCTTTCAAATTAAAAAACAAACAAACACCTCATTCAAAAATCAAGCCAACGTTCCACTCCTCATGCCAATGTAAAGTGACTGAACTGTGGCTCGCCTCTACCTCCCCACCCTTCAGCTCAGTTGAAATTCCCTCAACTAGCGTCCACTTGTGTCCTGCACCTCGTCATCCCCACTCCCGGAAACAGGACCCTACGAACCCCGAGGGTGCGCGGTGCACCACCGGCACTCAGGCTGCAATTTACTGCAATCATGTCTTGTCGTGCAGTTAATATGCATCAGGCTTCACCATCCTATTTTATACACACCTCCATCTAATTCTAGTAACTCTACCAGGTATTTTAGCCATTACTTGGGGAGCATCGCGGTAAAAAGTTAAGCAAATTGCCCAAGTTCACAGTTCACACAGCAACAAATGAAGGATGAACGACCTGAACCACGGCCTCAATCTTAACCAAACTTAACCTTAACGCCAAGGTGCCTAGCCCTCGACTTCAGTCCCAACCAGACCATAAAACCCACCGCGTGACCT
This sequence comes from Tonatia bakeri, assembly GCA_004024845.1. Taxonomy (NCBI): domain Eukaryota; kingdom Metazoa; phylum Chordata; class Mammalia; order Chiroptera; family Phyllostomidae; genus Tonatia; species Tonatia bakeri. The sequence goes on from PVIA01009353.1 coordinate 43,845, forward strand.
TGGGCCAGTCCCTCACTGTGGAACGACCCACCCACGGTGAGTTCGAGTGCTTTCCTGCTTTTCGTGTCTGGGTGAATTTCCGACTGGATTACTCCCCACCTCAGAACAGGTGAAAGTGTTAAGACTTAAGTCTTTCAATCACCGCGTATTCTAGTACATTCTACATACTCTTCGGGGTCCTAGGTTTCCGTCAGTCTTTGCTTTGCGGCTCTATTTTTAAGCACCGAACCCGTAATATTAATCATAAATATTCTCTCGATCCGATATCCCCTTTTCCCACCACTACGGTTATCGACTAGGCCGATTCCACCTCAGACCTTTACTCGGTTAACTAAAGTTCACCTCTCGGCTGCCCAAGAAGCCAGCAAAAGGCCTAAGAAACCTCGAGAAGCAAAGCCACAGGCAGAAATTGCTTTTCCCTGAGGTCATGGGAGCGAGGCTCCAGGGCACCTGCCACGCCTCCCGACCCCTGCGGCGAGGCCTGGGCTTGGATCCCCAACCAAGGCAGTCCGGGCTCGGGCCTAGCCCCTCACGACCGGCGCGTGGGCCAGAGCCTGAGCCCTCGAAACCCAGCCCTACACCTCGGCCCCGGACCCGTCCGACTCCTCGGCTGCGGCGCCATGCACCCAGGCCCCTGGGGTCCTCACAGGCCCGAAGAGAAATGCAGGCCTCCCCCGTCTCACCTCGAACCTCCCGGGGGCCGCCGGCGACGCCCGCGCCTCCCCCTGACTGCACACCGAGCGCCGCGCTGCAGGGGAGACAGCGGCACAAGAGGTCTGACCGTCACGTGCTACAGAACGAAGAGGCCTAGGCGACCGCTGCTACCGCGCGAACGATCGAGCGCCACCGCACGAAGTCCGGCCCTGCCTCCGCCCCCTGCTCCTGAGTAGCTGCAGCCAGCAAAAAATCCCGCCCCCCGCGGCAGCCCCGAAATGCGGTTGGTTAACGTGGTCATCGCTCTAATCACCTTCCCATACGCCCCCTAGGGCTATTCTTCGTGGAGTGTGGGGATTGGCTGGGAGTGAGGCAGGAAGTACCTGCTGGTTGGGCGGGAGGGGCGGGGGCGGGCCACAGCGGATAGGGAACCGCTGGCGCGCGCCTTGGGGCGGGGCCGGCCCGGTAGACGTTTCTGCGCCCTGTTGACCTGGTGCCTTAATGGGCAGGCTGCCGTGCATTACGTCCCGGCTCTTGCATTTTGAACTCTAGCCCCAGGACCTGCATCCTGTTCCGTTCTTTGAGAAGGATAAGGGCTGGCGGTAGAAAGGGTGGGAGGTCTGGTGTGCCATCGGGTAGGGCCAGTTCCCCCAGCTGTGAATTCGAGGCCCCGACGGGGTGCTGGCGAACCGGTACGGGCTGCCTCCGCCGAGCCCGGAGTCGCCTGCGCAGCCATGTGTAACCAACCACTCGTCACCGTACCTGCAGAGTAGCCGCTCTGGACCTAGGAGCCTGCCACTGCGACTTTACCCAATATAAACTCGAGTCTAAAATACTGTAATTCAAGGTTTTTTCAACTTTCAATTTGTAATGTATCCTGAAGTAAGCATAGGCATAAGGTCACAGAGACACACGACAAGATTGAAAGAAAAGGATGGTGCCTTGGAAAAAGATTGCAAACATACCACTACTTTAAACCTACTTTTAGCACATCTTCAGTTTTCAATTATCTCAAATTGATTATTTTTGAATGTATTTTCTAGCTGCCTTTCAAATGTATATAGGAATATGCTTTACACTGGCATACTGAAGCAAAGGGTCACTGGAAAATTACTGTAATAACTTTTTATTTGCCAATCTAGAATTTACTGGAAGATGCTCTGATTTCCTATGATACACCTTTTAAATTGTGCTCACCTTTATATTACAGCCTCAATTAAAGTGAATTCTACTTTTCAAAAAAAAAAAGAACCTCAGAAAATATAAGTAGCTAAGGTTTTCTTAGACCTTTATGGGTCCTGCTCTGTCTTGCATTTGCTTGTGTACCCAAAGGCTGACTCCTGGGATGGAAAAAACTAGAATCAGTAGATGGATCGCCTAACAGGGTCAGCTTTATTCCCCTCTGCCACCTGGAAGGGGGAAAAAAGGAGTCAGAGTTTGGTGTTTGCATGAGTTCAGTATTCTCCAACTCTTAGCCCCACGATTTGTGTAAGGAAATTTTGCTTTTCTGTTTACCTGGGGAGGTGGATTATTTAATGTACAGTAATATTCTGGATGACACCTGTCCCAACCAATGTGCTTAAAATGTAGTTACAGCCCTGTTGGGGCTCAGTGGATTGGGCATCATCCCCCAAGCGGAGGAGTCACCGGTTTGGTCCGCTGTAGCAGCACATGTCTGGACTGCAGGCGGGATCCTGTACATCGATGTTTCTCTCCCTCTCTCTCTTCCCCTCTCTCTAAAAATAAATAAATAAAACCTTTTTTAAAAATGTAGTTACAGGCCCTGGCTGGTGTAGCTCAGTGGATTGAGTGCCAGCCTAAGAACCAAAGGGTCTCCAGCTCAATTCCCAGTCAGGGCACATGCCTGGGTTGTGAACCAGGTCTCCAGTAGGGACCATGTGAGAGGCAAACACACATTGATGTTTCTCTCCCTCTCTTTCTCCTTCCCTCCCCCTCTCTCTAAAAATAAATAAAAATCTTTAATGAAAACCCCCTGGTTGCTATGGCTTGGTGGAATGAGTGCCATCCTGTCAACTAAAATCCTAGTTGGGGCGCATGCCTGGGTTCAGGTCAGGTCCCCAGTTGGGGGCGGGCAAGAGGCAACCTATTGATGTATCTCTGGCACATAGATGTTTCTCTCCCATTCTCCCTCCCTTCCCCTGTCTCTAAAAATAAAATAAAATCTTTTTTAAAATGTAGTTACAGGAACTGCATATGTGAGCAAAAGAGCTATTCCAGTAAAAAAAGGTATATGCTATAATATGTAGTAGTACTTGGCTGAATTTAATGGAGTTTTGAATTGAGAGGAGCTGCTTTCATCTAAAATGGACAGGGAAGAGGTAAAACTTGAGCTAGATGGAATGTGCAGGATTTCTGCAGATAGAGAGTTGGATGGAGGCTTCTTTAGATGAGGGAACAGCATATGCAAAAGCAGGAAAATGCATATGCGTGTGTTTGGGGACAACATGTTCAGACGGGGGTGTTTGGAGGTGTTTGGGCTGAAAAGGGGTGTTCATGAAAGTGATGGCAGGTCAGCTCCAGAGTTGGGTTAGGGGCAGGCCTTGAAGACCTAGCCAAGGAGCTTGTAGGGTGATAGTTTAGATTTTAGATTTGGGTCATGATTTAGAAGTTTATGAAATATTATTTTAGGATTATTCCAGAGGATCTGAAAGACAAAATAACAGTTGTAAGGCCTGTTCGGAAGCCACTTTTTGCAGTTCATTAAAGGGCAAGATTAGGAACGCCAGACATATGGACACAAAAGTATTGAATGTCAATGCTGAAAAACGGTTACTTGGACTCAGGCTAAGGAAAGAGGAGCCAAAGCAAACACTGAGCGTGTGAGCCTGGGCGACTAGGGGTGAATTGTAGAGCACCCAAACATAGGGAATTCCAGTTAGACTGATCCTGGGAATCCTGGGTCTGGGCCCAAGACAGAGCAGGGCTGGAGCAACTGCCAAAGATCCTGCTAGGGATTTTCCAGTTAAAGCGTAATGTCCTTCAAAGAAGGAAGCCAAGACAAACCCAAGGACAAGAATAAAATTTCCTTTTTTTTTTCTTTACAATTTGAAAGCAGTGCGTGGTTATTAAGTGACCGAATTACGGAAATAATCATGGTAGACACCTCAGTTCATCCTCCTGATAAGCCTGTTGATCCAATCCCTTTTGGAGAAGAGAATTGGCAGGCAATAGAAATCTGAAGGTTTTCCAACAGTACGGATCTCATGAATCAGACCCTCTGTGCAGATGATGCCACATTCACCATGAGATGGGACAGTCTAAGTGCTATCTGTCGGGACAATTCACTTCTTGTTGATTTTGCCTTAACCACACTTATAGATCCATTCATTTCTCACTTGGGGTTGGGGTACCTCCTGCAGTATATAGTTCCGCAGTCCTCAGCATGTTAACTGCAGCTTTGTTGAGCTTCTAATGTTGAAGAGCCAGCAAAGATACAGAAACTGCAACATCTTTCAGACCTGGGCTCACACTGTCCATACCTGTGAACCTGATGAGGAACGCCCTCTAGGGTCTTGCATGGAAGATGCCCACATTTCTGGCTGTCCTCGCCATTGGAATCTGAGTTCTGTCCATCCACCTATATTCCTGTGACAGTGCTTAGCTTTTTACAGACAAGCTTCCTCCTTGCCTCTTGAAGAATCTTTGGGGCAAACTTCAATCTCAGGCACTTGATCTTCAGCTCTAAAATTCCTCCCCTTTTTCTTAAGGATTTGCTTTTGTGTTCTACACTTATCATTGTTCTAGCTTGAAAAAGGCATGAGATCTTTCTTGTTAATACAAAAGGTACTATGAGGTATTAGAGTATTTCACTAAAAGTACTAATCGGCCCTGGTTGTGTTGACCTATAAACCTAAAAGTCACCGATTCGATTCCCTGTCAGGGCACATGCCTGGGTCTGAGGCCAGGTCTTCAGGTGAGGCACATGCAAGAGGCAACCAGCTGATATTTCTCTTCCACATTGATGTGTCTGTCTCTCCCTCTCTTTCTCCCTCCCTTCCTCTCTCTGAAAGTAAGTAAATAAAATCTTTTATTTTTAGACAGAGGGGAAGGGAGGAAGAGAGGGAGAGAAACATCAGTGTGTGATTGCATTTCATGCGGTCCTTATTGGGGATCTGGGCCACAATCCAGGCATGTGCCCTGACTGGGAATTGAACCAGTGACCCCTTGGTTCAATTCACTGAGCCACACCAGCCAGGGCTAGAAAATAAAATTATTATTTTTTAAATGCCCTAACTAGCATGACTCAGTGGGTTGGGTATCGTCCTACAAAGTGAAAGGTCACCTGTCAGGGTGCATGCCTGGGTTGTGGGCCAGGTCCCCAGTTGGGGTGTGCAAGAGGTAAATGATGGATGATTCTTCCTCACATCCATGTCTCTCTCCCTCCTTCCCCATCTCTCTGAAAATAAATAAATAAAATAAAACCTTTTAAAATAAAAAAGGTACTAATCATTTCATAGATCTTAGACATAGAAGGTGTGGGAGATTTTGTGGAATGTATTTGGACCTTATAATCTACAAAATGGTTTTCAAAATAAACTATTTTTATCAATTTAAAAATGTACACATTCTTTGGCCCAGCAATTCCGCCTTGAGAATATATCTGTATCTTTTTCCAAGTAGGTATATAGATAGGTGGAATACATCCACATACTGTACTTTTGTTTAAAAATATATATACTCGCCCTGGCTGGTGTAGCTCAGTGGATTGAGTGCGGGCTGCGAACCAGGTATCGCAGGTTCGATTCCCAGTCAGGGCACATGCCTAGGTTGCAGGCCATGTCCCCCAGCAACCGCACACTGATGTTTCTCTCCCCCACCCCCTTCCCTCTCTAAAAATAAAATAAATTAAAAAAAATAAAATCTTAAAAAAAAAATATATATATATATATATATATATATATATATACTCTGGTTTCTCTTCAGATCGTATAAATCTTTCGCCTTTTACTGTACTTTTGTTTAAAAATATACATATTGATGTGTATTGCAACATTGTTTGTAGTACCCAAATCTTAGAAACAACCTAACCTACCGTTACTCCAAACAGGATCTGACCACTTGGCAGGTGTCAATCAAAAGAACACGCCAGGTCGATTTTGTAACTGGGAACTGCATTGCATGCTGGCAAGCAAGGAGCACACTGGGGGTTATTCCCTGAGCAGTGTTTCTCTGAGAACAAAAGATCACAGCGTATTATAGGGCCAGTTCCTTACCTAAGCATGTTGAGGTATGTTCAGGGTGAGCATGCGTAGTTAGCAGGCATGGCTCTCCATACATTGCATGTACAGAAAATGGCAGATAAGCCATGCCTTTGGCAGAGATTTTAGTATTATAATGAGGGTATAGTGAGCAAAGTTTACACCAAGGCATCAAAGTGTCCTCTGGTCAGTTTCAAATGGTCTAGGGTGAATTTCTAGCAGTTTTCTTGTCTTTACCTTCCTTCCCTGAAGGCAAGCTAGTAAGTTGTTAGTAATCAATAAATTGAACAAGTTTAGCAAATGTTTAGGTAGTTGCAAAGGCTTTATCCTAGTTTTTCTTTTTTTTTAAGATTTTATTTATTTTTAGAGAGAGGGGGAAAGAAGAATGGGAGAGAAATATCAATGTCTGGTTGCTTCTTGCACACCCCATACTGGAGACCTGGCCCACAACCCAGGCATGTGCCCTGACTGGGAATCGAGCCCATGACCCTTTGGTTCACAGGCCGGCACTCAACCCACTGAGCAACACCAGCCAGGGCTTTCTCCTAGTTCTTAACCTTTCTGTATCAGCTAAGTAGGCTACACTGCCATCAGAGAGAACTGGTTAAATAAAATAGGAGTCATCCATGTAATGGTTCTGCCCCATTGGAAAGCATGTGGTAACCACCTCTTTGTGCTGTTATAAAACATTTAGAGTTCTGTGAAAAAAGTATGTTTCCTGTCATGTTGCAAAGGGAGATACATTATCATAAATAGAAACTTGGACAAACAAGTTTCCCGGAAAGATGCATGAGAAATTGCCAAGAGTGGTTGATACTAAAGGGGCTGACACTTTGGAAATTGAAAGGAGAAGAGTTTTTTTAACATGTGTATTTTTTTTTTCAATAAAGAATCGATTAAGTTTCTTCTTTTGTGTTTATTTTTCAAAAAAGATAGCATATGTAAAAGCCATTGTAAACAAAATGATTGACCAATTTGTCTTTCCTATGTAGCTGATTCTTTAAAAAAAAATTTTAATTTATTGATTTTATAGAGAGAGGAAGGGAGAGAGAGAAACAGTGATTTGTTTTTCCATTTAGTTATACATTCACTGGTTGATTCTCACATGTGCCTCAACTGTGGCGTCTTTGAACGATGCTCTAACCACCTGGGTATGCGGCCTCCAGTTGCTTCTTATAAGTTAACTCGCCTGCACCCCACCCACAAAGCTGTCCTGACCCTTGTTCATCCCCACCCTCCTTTGGTAGAAGGAGATAGTGTGCACACAGCAAAGGGAGCACCCTGTATTCCCAACCAGTCCTTTCTTATTGGCTGGGTCAGTAATGGTTGTTTCTCTGTACCCACACTAATCTGGCCTTGTCAAATCAAATTGATAGGCAAAAGGGGGAAAAAGGTATGTCATTATGTTTCTTTTATTACAGTTTTTTAAAATTTTTAAAATTGATTTTAAGAGAGAAGGAAAGGAAGGGGAAAAGAAGGGGAGAGAAACACCTATGTGCAAGAGATACATCAATCGGCTGCCTCTTGCACACCCCCAACTGGGGACTTGGCCTGTAACCCAAGCATTTGCCTGACAAGGAATCAAACTGGTGACCTTTCAGTTCATGGGCCAGCACTCAATCCACTGAGCCACACCAGCCAGGGCTTGTTATTTTTGACATTCGTAAACCATATATATATTTCTTCCTTTGTGAACTATTCATGTCATTTGTCCATTTTTGTATTATAGGTTTTGTCTTTTTCACATTGTTTCACAGTAAGAAAACTGTATGCATGGGGATTATCTATTGTAACTTTTTCCCCCAGTCTAAGAACTTTACATCTGGGGCCATTTTTAGTTATAAGGAACAGAAACACACTGAAACAAGCTCACAGAAAGCACAAAGGGCTACCAAAGAACCCAGGGAGAGAAAAGGAACACGGCCTGGCCTTGTGCTGTCTGGGGCTGGGAACTGGCATGGAGATACCTTTTCCTGGCTTTCAGAACCACCTGGCCTCATGCGTGGGCTCCACCCTCCCCTCTCTCATCAGGCACCTCCACTCACTGCCCTTTGATAAGGTGGAGCATGCTTGCCAGCACCATGCCTGATTGGAGGCCTCCACACAGTGCACAGGACTAATGTGTCCTTGAACCCCTTTGCCTTGGGAACCTCCTCCCAGCTGCTGGAATGCAGTTGGCAGTCTATCTGCTGTGTCTTCTGGTTGAGGTGCCCCACAGCATCCCATCCTCTGGCTCTAGTCTGCTTTCCTGGACTGCTCCTCAGCCACCGCCACAGGGCCTTCCTGCACTCATCCTGGATTTAGATGTCCTATATCCTCCACCCACAGGTTAAAAATTCAGCTCTCTTGAACAGTTCCATGTTTTTGGTAATGCATACTACATAACCATGTAATTACTACATAATGGAGATATGGAACATTTTCATTACCCCAGAAGTTTCCTCTGAAGTTCTTTCTTTCCCTCTGACACCAAATATGTGTTGTCTTCTGACACCACTTCTATTGAGTCAATTAAATCTGGACACTAAATGTTAACCTAAAATTAAGAAGCCAAAATGAGTGGCAACAAGCATTTATTTGGGATAAAAGAATTGTAATTCGGAAAGCACAGATTCAGGCAGAAACCCAAATAGTGTCCTGATTACAGGGTAAAGGCAAGAGGATTTTCTGAAAAGAGGAATGATTACAGGAAAAGAAGAAAGAATTCCTATAGGTGCTGACAAGCTGAACCCTTGGCTGTACCTGATGGATTACCCTCAGAAAGAGTGTCCCTAATCGTCAGTCCTTGTGCTCAGGATATATGTTGGTTTTATACATAACATCTGTAAGACGTCGGTCTGGCCCAGTCCAATCAGCCCAAAGTTTTGAGGAGCCAACTGTGCAAGGCATTTCCACTGGAAGGGTGGTTCCAGCTCCACTCCGATATGGCCCCACATGTCCTTTTCACACTGACTGCCCAGAGTGAGCGTCAGATTCCAGAGGTTTAAGGACTCAGCCCCATAAGACTGCCCCCACTGCAGATGCTAGCTGCAAATGGGGTGCCTGGGCTGCACACATGATGGCATTTAGGGATCCACCAATAATCAGCTCATGTTTGCATAAACACAGGTGTGATTATTAGGGGTTCATTATCACTAATAAAAGACACTCCTTTCACTCAGGAAATTCCAAGGTTTTGTCCTGTGCCAGGAACTGAGGACAAAGATCCCCCAGTCCATCCCCACCACCAGCCACAGGCAAAAACAGATCTGCTTTCTGTTACTGTAGAAAAGATTGATCTTTTTCTAGAGCTTCATATAAAAGGAATCATATAGTATGGTTAAAGAGAAAATAAAACCATAGGCTCAAAATGGCGTCACTCATGCTAAAAGCCCGTGATACCAAACTTAGACTTAATACCTATTCTAACTGCAGTTTCTGCCTCTCCCAGAAACATAATTTTAGTCACCAGTATGGAATTGTCTGGTGAAGAACCAGTAATCTGTCACACAGACATCCACTACTGTCCCTATGGAACCAAGAGACACGCTGCATGATAAAAACCCTTCCCTCCTCTTCCCCCAAAGAAAAGGTGTCTTGGCCCCAAAATAATTCTTTCATTTTTTTTATTTTAATAACTCTCTCACCCCACCCTCCTTCCTATAATATTCTTCCATTTTGTACCACTCCTTGAAGTGCCCTGCTAGTTGTTAGATGCGATGTTCTGGAGAATGGCAGTTTTGCAGTTCATTTTATACATTAGAATCAAAGTGGAGGTGTAAGGAGTTACGTGAAATCCATGGGTGGTAAATTAAGCAGGGGGAGCAAAGTAGGGGGAATCTATGGGATTGGATAAAAAGAAGAGACGCATACTTTTCTTTTTTTAATTTTTATTTATTGATTTTAGAGAAAGAGAAGTATTACATGTATTCTTTGGTTGATTCTTGAATGTGCGTTGACTGGAATCGAACCCACAAAACCTTGGGGTACCAAGTCATACTCTGACTAACTGAGCTACCGGAGCTACCCGGCCAGGGCACACAGTTCTTTTACACAGGTGGGTGCACAGTTAACATTCACTATCCAGCGACAGTTAACACTTCTAGCACAGAGGTTGTGGGGGAGAGTGGGGACAACCAGCAGTGAAGAGCCCGTTGGTCTCTGGTGCTGGTAGGTTTCGCCCTGAGGGCTGGAAAGGAGATTACTCTGCCATTTCTAAGGTGTGTTATCTTAGATGCAAAAACACAATGGCTTTTATTTATTTAATTTTAGGGAGAGGGGAAGAAAGGGAGATAAATATCTCTGTGCAAGCTGTCTCTACCCAGGCAGTGCCCAGCCAGGAATCGAACCAGTGACCTTTCAGTGCACAGGACAAAGCCCAACTACTGAGTCCCACCGGTCAGGGCAGACACCTTGCTTCTCCATCCAGCCCTGCTGCTGGTGGTTCACACATGTCCCAGGACCTGCTCCTTTCCTGGCTAGGATTTTGGCTCAATAAAACTTTTCTTTCAGAAAAGCTTTCAGCCACGAAAGCTTCTGTTTAACACCTCACAGTTTTTCTTAAACATTATTTTTTTTGGCAGAATTTTACGGTTTTATTAACACAAATACAATGTGCACACCATCTGTCTATTCATTTTCTTCACTGCGCAGCCTGGCATAGGGATTGGCCAGCTGGGCTGCTCTGTCCACAGTGGCTTTGCGGTTCTTCGAGGAGACGTTGTGCGAAATCTCAGCACAGTAAGATTTGTTGCACATCAGCAGCACTTCAAGCTCCTTGACATTATGGACCAGGAACTTTCGAAAACCACTGGGCAGCATGTGCTTTGTTTTCTTGTTGCTCCCATAACCAATGTTGGGCATCAAGATCTGGCCCTTGAATCTTCTGCGCACCCTATTGTCAATGCCTCTGGGTTTCCACCAGTTCTGCTTAATTTTGACATAACAGTCTGACTGGTGCCAAATGAACTTCTTGGTCCTCTTTTTGACAATCTTGGATTTCACGAGGGGTCTGAGGGCTGCCATGGTGCCAAGTAAGAGATGGCTGCCACCTCTGTAGGCAGCGCCGAGGAAGAGAGAGCTCTTAAACATTATTGAAATATGATTTACATGCTATAAAGTTTGGTCGCTGTAAGTAAAAGATTCAATGATTTTTAGCACATTTCTGGAATTGTGCAGCCATTAGAGCAACCCAATTTTAGGATATCCCCGCCACCAGAAAGTCCCCGTGGCTCATCTGCAGTCAGCTGTCACCCCAGGCAGCCACTGCACTGCTTTCTCCCGCTACTGACCTCCCTTTTCTAGGTGTTCCACTCAGATGGAATCGCACCATGTGGTCTATGTATTTGATTTGTCTCACTCAGTATGCTTTTGGGGTTCATCCACACTATAGCACCAACCAGGAACTCATTCCTCTTTATTGCTGGCTGATACTCCATCGCATGGACAGACCACACGCTGTTTGCCCACTGGACAGTGGGAGGGGACACTTAGAAGGCATCCAGCTTTCTGCTATAACAGGTCAGACACAGTGAACATTTGTACACAGGTCTTTATATGGACACGTTTCCATTTCTTTTGGGCAACACATTTAAGTAGAATTACTGACTTGTATGGTAAGTTTACGTTAACTCTTAAAGAAAATGCCAAATTATTTCCCGAAGTGGCAGCTCTACCTTGCATTCCCAGAGCGGAGCGAAGGGTGTCCTTTATCACCAGCGTCACCGACACCCGCTCTTGTCTGTCCTTCTAATTGGAGCCGTTCTTACGGGTGTGCAGGGGCAGCTCCGACGCCACTGTGGTCGGTCCTGAACCTGTGAGCTCCCTCTGGTGGCGACACCTGCCCCCAGCAAAAGCGCCAGACTCTCCCTGCTTTTACCCAGAGTTCAGCAGTGTTTCATGGATGCACCCAATTTTAAGATAAAATTGGGTGCTTTTCTTTTTTTTTAAGGTTATATGTATTTATTTGTAGACAGGGAGTAACAGAGAGGGAGAAACGTCAATGTGTGGTTGCCTCTTGGCGCCCCCAGCCAACGACCTGGCCCACAACCCAGGCATGTGAGGGACTGGGAATCCCATCGGCGACCCTTCAGCGTGTAGCCTGCGCTCAATCCGCCAACCCACTCAATTTACCAACACAGCCAATACGAGGAAGCCTGGGGCTCCCTCTGCTGTGAGGGTTTTATGGAGGCTCCATCAATCCTCAACTCCATTTCTGGACCCTCTCCCTTCTCTAGAGAAAGTGGGGCGGGACTGGAAGCTCCAAGCTCCTAATCACGTCTTGGTCTTTCTGGTGACCAGCCCCATTTCAGGAGCCAACCTAGAGTCACCTCATTGGAACAAAAGCATTTCCATGACCCAGGGAATTCTAAGGAAGTCAGCGATTCTGGCTGGCAACAGGGATCGAAGACAAAATATTACAACAAAAGATACTGCTAGTGCTCTGATCACTTAGGAAATTCCAACGGTTTCAGGGCCTCTGTGCCAGGGACCAGGGCAGAGACCGATCTGCATGCCGTGTGCTATGTCACAGCACCCAGAGGAGGAGGAAGGCCTCTCACTTGTAGCAGAGCAGAGGGCCCGCTGCTGAGTGCAAAGGGGGAGCCGGTTGGCAGCCACAATGGTGGCGATGGGACAGAGGGCACCAACAGAGACCAAATCGCAGGGCGTGTGTCACACACCAGCACGCTGACATGGCCTTACTGTGTCTGCCTTCAGCAGAAAGCGAAGGCTCCTCTGCAGTGTGCAAATGTGGTGCCTGTCCCAACACGGGATCCTGTACTAGAAGGACAAAGACGTCGTGAAGGACGTTGTCGGCTAATTAAACTGAAGTGTGGATGGTCACTTTAAGTACGTACCAGTATAAACGCGTAAGGTCAATAACTACTGTGTTTAAAGGAAAGAATATACACTGAGTTGTTCAGGGGTGAAGGGCCAGGACGTTTGTGAATGGTTCAGAAATGACTGAGGGAATGGGCCATGCACAGTGCCACCTGCAGGGAATCTGGACGAAAGGTGTGCACGTGTTCCCTGTACAACTTAAAAGTCTACAACTCAAAAAAAAATGACAGGCTCTCCCGATTTCAGACAAGTGTTTGATTAGGTCAATGATGAGAACTCATTTAAAAGACAACTGCCAAGCATGGGTGTCCCACCTTTTGTCCACACAGGAAGAAGAGGGGATGTCTTGGGCCACACACTAAATACACAAACACTAACAAAAACTGATGAGCGGAAAAAAAGGGTTTTAAGTAAATTTATGATTTTGTGTTGGGCCGCTTTCATAGCCATCCTGGGCTGCCTGCAGCCCCTGGGCTGTGGGTTGGACACCTCTGGACTCACTTTAGAACTTACTTTGGAAGTTAAAACGCCAGAAAATGATTTTGATTTCTGCAGAAAGCCTGAGACTTTAAGAGGCACCTTGTAAAAAAGAACTATTTGGGATAAACTATACCATGAGTTAATCGCAACATTAACCCACCACATACACTTGTTTAAGTGCCTGTAACATAAACCCACTATACGTTAATTTATTTACAGCTCTCATACACATATAAAATCATAATAAATTTATAAATTACCATAAAACAGAAATATTCAAATGAACATTTAAATAGGGCAACAAAAAGTTTTTCTGCTGAAAATAAATGGTCTTTAACCTGTGTGCTGGTCCCATGCCCCAAGGCTAATGTTTCAAAGTTCAGCTGACACCCACTGCTGCTGGGCAGGGACTGGACACACATTTTCTATCCCCTCTTTGTGTGTGTGTGTGTAGAAGGATTTTTACTTATTAAAGAGGGTAAAGGGAGGGAGAAAGAGAGAGAAACATCCATGTGTGGTTGCCTCTCGCATGCCCCTACTGGAGACCTGGCCCGCAACCCAGGCACATGCTCTGTGAATGGGAATTGAACCAGTGACCCCTTGGTTCACAGGCAGGCACTCGATCCACTGAGCCACACCAGCCAGGGCCCCTAGCCACTCTTCAGATGACTGTGAAATCTTCCATTTGGAGAGGAGGAGCTCAGCACCACCACCCCACCACCCCGCCACCCCGCCTGCCCTTTGCTCTCTCCTTAGCCTCTGCTGCTCAAACCCAGGGGCAGATTCTCAGGCTCTGTGGTGCTTCCTGAAGGTGGTTATCTAGAGCAGATTAATATTTTTCAGATTTTTTTCTTGAAACAGAATGTTTAAATATATTTTTTAGATTATTGCAGATTCCAAAGAACTGCACGGAACTAATTTTAAGGCACAATGGGTAGCAAGGAAACAAGAAGCGGCCCTGGTCGGGTAGCTCACTTGGTCAGAGCATTGTCCCAATACGCCAAGGCTGCAGGTTCGATCCCTCATCAGGACACACACAAGAATCAACCAATGAGGGCACAAGTGGGTGGGGCAGCAAATCGATGTCTCCTTCTCCCTTTCTTCTCCGTCTGTAAAATCAATAAATAAAATGTTTAAAGTTTTTTAACATTTTTCTTATTTATTTATTTATTTTTAGATGGAGAGAGAGGGAAGGAGAAAGAGAAACATCAATGTGTGGTTGCTTCTTGTGTGCTCCCTCACTGGGGACCTGGCTAGCAATCCAGCATGTGCCCTGACTGGGAATTTGCAGGCTGGCACTCAATCCACTGAGCCATACAAGTTGGGGCTAAAGCTTTTTAAAACAAGAAAAAAAAAATGGATTTGGTGCAAGAACAGAGTGATGGAAGAGAACGGGGAACCCAGGAAGAGTCACGGTCACATGAAGAAGGACAGACATGACGCTCATGAGCGGTGAAGGCCGCTCTTATCTATAAATGGCACTGGGTTAACTCGGTAACTGTATGAAAAAAAAAAATGGACTCTCACCTCACACTATAAACAATAATTAACTCAAAATGGAACAGAGACCTAAATGTAACATAAAGTAAAAAACCATAGAACTTCCAGAAGAAAACAGAGGAGAAAATGTTAGTTATTCTAGATTTGGCAGTGAGTTCTTAAATAGGACCCAAAAAGCATAAACTACAAGATTATCAAAATTAAAAACTTTAGTAAAAAGCATGCCATAGAGAGCATTTGAGATCTCACTCCCTGGCTATGTTGTCAGTTTGGCTCAAATAAATTCATAAAAATTCTCTACAGGTTTGGAAGTTTCTTGTGTCAACAATTACTTGGCATAGTGTGGCAGGATTCCAAAGAAGCCCACCTAGGACCACCCTGTGCACCCAGCTGCTGCTGCTGGGCACCAGCAGGGCCCCCTGTGACCCCTCCCTCCCGCTTTGCATGTGAAAGTGGATGAGTTTTCTCTAGAAATTCCAAGCCTCTTTGCTTTAAGTAGCAGGTCATGACTTTATTTGAGCTGTTCTTAGAAAATCCTCAAGGTAGATGCAGTTGGGATAACCCAGGGAAAGGGGAAAAAAGGATGGCTGCTTTAAAGTCTTTTAATCAGATTGCTTACCGAGAATCTGACGGAATCTCTGTTGGGCAAATGACAGACTGAACTCTCTTTAGCTGCAACAGAGAAAGGACACTTGCTTCCCCAACCTGAATGGCCAGTGGCGTGACAGACAGTTGTTCAGATCTCCAAATTTGGAGTGGCGGGGATAGGTGCCAGCAGTCATCTGGGGCAGTCATGCAGCTGATCCCAGAGAGCCTGGTGGGGCTCCAGGGGAGAGGGGCCGGGGGCTCTGAAAGAGGGGCCCACAGAGAGGCCTGTGCCTTGGATTCTGGGGGCATCTGGTGCTGTTGCTGGCCCTGGCTCGGGTATTCTTAGGTGAGCGAGAATCTTGGTGGGTTTGCCTGAGGAAGAGTTTCTGCGAGGGCCAGAAGTGGTACCGCCGGGAGATGCACCACACTGGCTTGCCTGCAGATGTGCACGCACAGGCTGGCTTTCCCCAGAAGTGTGCTCAGATGCTACGAACCTCAAAGTGAACTCGGGAAATTTTGCCTCCCAGGCCAGTGAGGCCATGACGGTCTGCCTACCACTGGTACTCGGATGGCCAAGATGAGGGTCCTTTGATCCTTCAGAATTAGTTTCTCAACACACAGAAAAATCTGGTATAAAATTAGGCAGAATTCATGGAAAAAAAACTATTAGAGACTGTCTCAGAACTTACAAAGGCCTTCTCCCCTAAACTAATATGAAACTACGTAAAAGCATTCAGATAAACTGATCAACCGATGAAGCTGTTTCAGGGTCAACCCATTTCTCAGGGGCACTGGAAACAGCTGTTCTTGTATCAGAGGGCGAAGGTTATCTGGAAACTGACTTGCCAAGGGCAGAGAAAACTGTAAAAGTCCTCCAGAACAAAATTCGTATACAATTATTCTGCGTCTGACTGTGTGAGTCCATACACATATGTTGTGAATGTGAGATAACTTTCTACCTCCAGATAGTATTATTGAAATCAATTTAAAGGCAAAAACTTGGACTTCCAGCCAAGATGGAGGTGTAGGTAGATACACTGTGCCTCCTCGAACAACCAAGATAGGGACAACAACAATTTAGAAACAGAATAACAACCAGAACTGACAGAAAATTGAACTGTATGGAAGTCGGACAACCAAGGAGTTAAAATAGACACATTCACCCAGACTGGTAGGAGGGGTGGAGTCGGGCAGCCGGGCGGAGAAGGGTCTAGCCTCAAAGAGAGTTGGGACCAGGCATGTAAGACCGCAGCAGGTGGAACCTGGGCACACAAGTGGAAGCTGGCAGACCCCAGTTGAGGGGTGGCAACTAGCAGACCCAGAGAGGCAGCAATTGTGAAGCAAGACACTGCAAAACCCAGGGTCCCAGCACCGGGAAATAGGGCCTCGGGGCACTGATTGAAAACACCTGTGGGGGTTGAGGCGCAGGGAGAGACTCCCAGCCTCACAGGAGAGTGCACTGGAGAGACCCACGAGGTGCACAAGCCTACCCACATGGGAATTACCACCAGAAAGGCCCAGTTTGCTTGGGGGAAGTGGCGGAGGGGATTGAAGTCCGACAGAGAGCCGAGCAAGTGCCATTGTTCTCTCTCTGACCCCACCCCCACATACAGCGTCACAACCCAACGACTGGGGTGCCCCACCCTGGTTAACACCTAAGGCTCCACCCCTCATACATAACAGGTGTGACAAAAAAAAAAAAAGATGGCTCAAACAGAGGAACAAATGAAAACCCCAGAGCCAGTACTTTTAAGTGACCAAGAGATAGCCAACTTATCAGATGCACAGTTCAAAACACTGGTGATCAGGATGCTCACAGAACTGATTGATTTTGGTTGCAAACGAGATGAAAGAATGAAGGCTACAATAAGTGAAATGAGGAAAAATGCACAGGGAACCAATAATGATGGAATGAAAGCTAGGTCTCACATCAACAGAGTGGACCAGAAGGATGAAAAAAACATACAATCAGAAAAGAATGAAGAAATAAGAACTCAAAAAAATGAGGAGAAGCTTAGGAACCTCCAGGACATCTTGAAACGTTACATCTGAATTATAGGGGTACCAGAAGGGGAAGAGGAAGAACAACAAGTGGAAAACTTACGTGAACAAATAGTAAAGGAGAACTTCCCCAATCTGGCAAAGGAAATAGACTTCCAGGAAGTCCAGGAAGCTCAGAGTCCCAAAGAAGTTGGACCCAAGAAGGAACACGCCAAGGCACATCATAATTACATTAGCCAAGGTAAAAATGAAGGAGAGAATCCTAGAAGCAGCAAGAGATAAGGAGACAGTCACCTACAAAGGAGTTCCCATCAGACTGTGAGCTGATTTCTCAAAAGACACCTTGCAGGCAAGAAGGGGCTGGCAAGAAGTATTCCAAGTCATGAAAGACAAGGACCTACATCCCAGATTGCTCTACCCAGCAAAGTTTTCATTTAGAATGGAAGGGCAGATAAAGTGCTTCTCAGATAAAGTCAGGTTAAAGGAGTTCATCATCACCAAGCCCTTATTTTATGAAATGTTAAAGGGACTTAGCTAAGAAAAAGAAGATAAAAAACATGTATAGTAAAATGACAGCAAACTCACAATTATTAACAACCATACCTAATACAAAAACAAAATAAGCAAACAACCAGAACAGGAACAGAACCACAGAAATGGAGGTCACATGGAGGGTTAGCAACAGGGGAGGGGGAGAGGGGGGAAAAGGTATGGAGAATAAGTAGCATAGATGGTAGGTAGAAAATAGACAGGGGGAGGGCAAGAACAGTATGGGAAATGTAGAAGCTAAAGAACTTATGACACATGGACATGAACTAAAGTGGGGGGAATGT